>WNYA01001826.1:18811-56872 GCA_019512145.1 Engystomops pustulosus | reverse complement strand
GCAAAGAAAAGGCATAAAAAGTGCAAACATAATGTCCGTACCTAAAAGGAAGGCATTAAGTGCAATATAGTAGTCAATAGCAATAGCAGCTTTTCCCTGGTAGTATCTGGCAAAAGTCTCTCAGAAGGTCTCTAATGACAAAGTTCATCTTCTGGGTACAGCCCTTGATGTGGGGAAAAGTGCCATAAAAGATACAAAGGGTCTCCTCTTTGTGTAGAGGGACAGAGTCCTTTGAGGAAATCTCTGCTGTGGCAGAGGAAGGGGTGCTATCATAGCACAGGGCAGTGTATAATCTCTTGACTGAGATAAATAAGGGTAAGAGTCTCAGGAAAGTCTCTGGCTCTTTAGGGAAAATGGAGATAAATATACATATATACAGTACCTGAAGAAGGCTACAGCCCTTCAGGGGTTAATCTTGCTGCACAAGAGCAATGGCTGCAGGCATGGGAGCAGGAACTGCAGCAGGGACATCATCAGCCTGGGTGAAGAAAGCAGTGTTGAGATCTGTCACCTGAAGACATCTGGTGGTAGAAACTGGAACTGCTGACATGGAACACCCAGAAGCTGGAACAGCAGGGAGGTCATCTGCGGCGGCAGGTATCTCAGCAAAGGAAGGAGACAGGCACTTCTCTGGCTGACCTTCAGTAGCTGGGGGCGCTGTGGAGCGCATGATGATGACCGCAGGAGCTGTAACTTCTTCACTGCTGACAGCTGAAGGCTTGTTGTTCCTGGACTGACCTGTAGCTCTTGGGGGCGCTGTTCCGCTGGCGGTGGTAACCTCTGTAACTGGCCGAGCGTTCTCACCGGACAGCCTGGGCCTCTTAGCAGGTGGTCCTGGATACTCCGCAGGACGGTCAGCAGCAGTAGATAAGGGGTCAGGCCCCTTTAAGAGAGTCCCTTTTGTAGCCGGGCCTCCTATGGGGAGATGTTGGCCCTCTGCAGGGAGGCCGGACTGTACCCCGGCTGGGGTACAGTCCGGCCACTGCGCATAGTACACACTGCGCATAGTACACACTGCACATAGTACTACACTCCAGTAACGACTTCACCATTGTCTATGGGATCATCTCTGGGAGTGATTATTGTCTTATTGTACAGATCTGAGAATATTATCAGACGCCATTTACTGTAAATTATAATAAAAAAGGAAAAGACTCATTTCAGCAAGAATTTTTTTTATTTTTTTTCCATCTCTGTAACTTTTAGTCCCTGCAGTTACATCACAATGTGCTCCGGACATTGTACAAGCTGAGACTTTATGTGCAGAGATGAAGCCCTGAACGTTCTGTCACATTCTCTCAGTCTTGTTCCATTATTAGTCCCAAATAAGATTTTACTTTGTAGTTTAAAAATTAGAGACAAATTTGGCGCAAATAATTCGGACATGCGACAATTCCAAAACGCATTTACTAAGGCAGAACCAGATCCATCATAGATCAGGAGCCAAAAAACAAGAGCAAACCAGGCGCAAAAAAACCCGAACCTGAGACCCACGATGATTAATGTCCCCCTAGGTATTTGAGTGTCATGTTATTCCACATTTTCTACAGATTTCCCATAGATTCAGTGGGGCAGATTTACTTACCCGGTCCATTCGCGATCCAGCGGCGCGTTCTCTGCGGTGGATTCGGGTCTTCCGGCGATTCACTAAGGTAGTTCCTCTGACGTCCACCAGGTGGCGCAGCTGCACTGAAGTTCATCGGAACGCACTGAACTTCACCAAGCCGGGCCGGGTGCAGGTAAGCGCGAGTCCAGCGACACTTTTTTTTTTAATGTGGCGTTTTTTCCGAATCCGTCAGGTTTTCTTGCGACCACGCCCCCCCCCCGATTTTGGTCGCGTGCATGTCGGCGCCGATGCGCCACAATCCGATCGTGTGCGCTGAAATCCCGGGGCAATACAGGGAAAATTGGCGCAAACCGGAAATATTCGGTTAACCCGTCGCAAAAACTCGAATCAGGCCCTTAGTAAATGACCCCCACTGAGTCTGAATATTGTCCATATCGGACTCATCAGTGGATTATAGACGCTCCCTTCATTAACATTAATATTTCAATTAATTGAATCTTCAAAGAAGCCTCCATCTGTTTTACAGGACACTTTGAAGACTCGTATGTTTTCTATGACCGGGATCTCCATCCCTTTGATTCTTCCATCTCTTTTGTTAACAACCGCACAAAGCTGCGATGGCCTCTGCCATCCTCCCAGGTTGGTCTTGTATTGATCCATGTTTAAACACATTTTAACTAATACTCGTTCACAATACTGCAGGCTCCAGAGCTGAAATCACCCAGAATTCATTGCTGCTTGTGCACACATGCACAATGGCGCCTCATTCACGGGGGAAATATGGGTCCCACCGTTTCCCAGTTACTGGAGTCAGGTGGTCAGACCCCAAGATAGGGAAAAGGATTAAGGCCTTGGGACCAGAGTGGGTGTGACCTACCAGCGGAGGACTAGAGGAACCTCGGGTGGGCCGACAGAATAATAGGCTCAAAAGCAGATGACGAGGTCTGGAGCAATCACTAAAAGGGGTTGAAACAACGGAGACATCCGGCATTTCTAATTCCTTAAAATTCCATCTTTTATTGTAGTAGAATATCGATTCCAGACATCACACTGGCCAGGGCCGGTCTAACACAAAGTAGGGGCCTGGGCCAAAACTAAAAATGGGGCCCCAAAATAAATCTATTTTATGAACAGATAGGTAGGATCTATAGATAGGAAATTATAGGAAATAGATAACTAGACGGATAGATGATAGATGTATAGACGGGAGATGGATGATAGATGTATAGACAAGAGATAGATGATAGATGTATAGACAGGAGATGGATGATGGATATATAAGCAGTAGATAGATGAGAAGCATCTGCAACATCCCCCACCGGGGCCTAGCCCTTTTAGGTGAGGCCTGGAGACAGCCGGGGCCCGCGGTACCGGAGTGGCTGGCGGTTGCGGCCTAAGCACGCTATTGTCACGGTGCTTGGTACGGGGGAACCGGAGGGCTGTCCTACAGCCTGGCAGGTCTCCAGCAGGGTGGTGTTGGCAAGAAATGATGAGGGGATAGGCCGCTATAGCGGATCTCCCTGGGGCAACCCCTTAATGTCCCGAGTGTGAGTCTCTGGGTGATGCTCAGGGTGCCGGTGATGAAGGCAGCCGTATTAGCAGGGACCAGACGGGAGTGGCTGGCGGTTGCGGCCTAAGCACGCTATTGTCACGGTGCTTGGTACGGGGGAACCGGAGGGCTGTCCTACAGCCTGGCAGGTCTCCAGCAGGGTGGTGTTGGCAAGAAATGATGAGGGAGAGGCTGCTGTAGCGGATCTCCCTGGGGCAACCCTTTGGTGTCCCGAGTGTGAGTCTCTGGGTGATGGACAGGGTGCCGGTGATGAAGGCAGCCGTATTAGCAGGGACCAGACGGAGACAGAAGTTGAAGAAAACAACTTACAGTTCTTTATTTGAACCGGCAGGAACCGCAGCAACGTGCCTTTAACAGGTAGATGGAGTGCTGAGATGTGAGTTGGAGGGAGCCTCAGGAGATAGTTCACCAGCCTGGATGTAGAGGGCAGGCGGGGAGGCAGCTGTGTCCTGGTAGGAAGCTTCAGCTTTATCCTGTAGGGCTTCAGGTATCACCTTTAAAGGTAAGATGATACCCCTTTTCCTCACTACACTAACTCTAGTCTAATACTCCACTCTTCAGAGGCAGGGGCTAGGCTCTTCCTGCTCTGGTATGGGCCAGACTGAGATTACTCACTCACTCACTCTAAGTCTACAAGATCTTCTCCTGTGGGAGAGACTTCTCTCACTAACTCCTTTCTCTTAGATCCCACACTAGAATAATCCACCAGAACATTCCTGGCCAGACGTTTTATTACCTTCCTTTGGTCAGGTGGTGGCTGCTCCTCCAATCACATCTCAGCTTACAGAGCACAGGATGTAACACATATCATTGGACAACAGCATCTTGCATCATACAAAATACTTAACCTCTGCCTTGCCAGGCAGGATTCACCACTGCAATATCCCCTATGTCCTATCAGGACCATGTAGTGTAATGTGGGTATATGCAGGTGGGACGTATTCGCAAACACTCCCTCGCCATTGCATCGGCGAGGGTGTTTGCACTATGTTACTTACTCTCTAGACATGCTCTATACGGATTGGACAATTGGTCCTTTTGCAATGACAAAAACCAGGCTCCTCAATAAAGATGTCACGAGCTGTTATCTTGGCCTGTTGTTTTTTCCATGTTCTGGAATAAAGGATCTGTGAGTTAATGTTTAAATCCATTGTCTCAGTGTGATCCCTAGCAGCCGCTGACGTCATGGGCCTCCCCTCTACCATCTTCACAGTGATCCTGGACTTAAGGAGACCCGCAGGGAGAACTGTTATCTTGTCCTGTTGTTTTTTCCATGTTCTGGAATAAAGGATCTGTGAGTTAATGTTTAAATCCATTGTCTCAGTGTGATCCCTGGCAGCCGCTAACATTATGGGCCTCGCCTCTACATCTTCACAGTGATCCGGGACTTAGGGAGACCCGCAGGGAGAACTGTTATCTTGGCCTGTTGTTTTTTCCATGTTCTGGAATAAAGAATCTGGGAGTTAATGTTTAAATCCATATTCTCAGAGTGATCCCTGCCAGCCGCTAACATCATGGGCCTCCCCTCTACCATCTTCACAGGGATTCGGGACATAGGGAGAGCCACAGGGAGAACTGTTTCCATTCATCAGTGGCATCTCCCTCCTTTCTTGCAAACCACCTAACAAATACCTGCCCGGTGTGGGTGAGGCCTGTTCCACCTGGACCAAGTGACTGTGACCCAGTCGAGCACTAGGCTGCACTCAAGCCAACCACTCAGGTACCAGGGGAATCCAGCTGCCCCCAAGCCTGAAAGGTCAGATCTATCTATCTATCTATCTCATATCTATCTATCTATCTCATATCTATCTATCACATATCTATCTCCATCTATATGAAGTAAAAGACCAGGGCAGCCCAATGACACAGCCCTACCAGGGAGTGTTGTCTCCAGCAGGACATCTTGTAGATATGAAGATACAAAGAATGTGACGTCTGTATCTCATGTAACTCGGTGTATAATACATACATTGTACCTGCCTTCTCTTCCCTGGTGACATGATCCCCCTGATCCCTCATGCAGTGAATGCACTACACAGTAAATGTGCACTAGGGGGCGGTATACTGCCACGGGAACCACTGATCTCGTAGTGTCCATGACTTGTTCCTTCTGCCTTGTTCTGTGACCTTACATTATAATCCCGCTCAGCTGTACCCCAGGGGTGCGGGTGACTGTGATCTGTAACTTCTTATACATCGGGGGGACATTTATCAGGGCTTGTAAACTCGGAAATAATCCCAATTCCTGGTGCTCTTGGGATATGTCCTAGAAATCAGGATTATGTGAATGTAGAAGTGAGGCAGGGAGCTGCCATCTTCCACCAGGTGAGGCGCCCTGTGATGATGTCATCATACCTGCCGGCTTCAGAGGAGACAGGAGATCCGCTGTAAGGGAATGGAGGTATCTAAGGACCCCAGTGACTGTATGAGGTCACATAGTTCCCATGGATTGTATGGAGGTCAGTCCATTAGGCAGCTACGAGGCATCCTGAGCCGCCGCCAGTGGAAACAGGAGGCACCGCCGCTGCGTGTGACGCTCTACAACCACAGGGAGCGAGGTGTCCATCATCACCCACAGATCCATGAATATACAACCGGGGTACAGCAAGAGCAAAGCTACCTCCTCCTGTGTATCTAAGACCGTCATGTGTGATACCACCTGGTGTATCTAACCATATCTATACTGTATCTAATCCTATCATATGTGATACTGTCTGCTGAGCTGTGTATCTAAACCTGTCCTGTGTGATACTGTCTGCTGAGCTGTGTATCTAATCCTATCCTGTGTGATACTGTCTGCTGAGCTGTGTATCTAATCCTATCCTCTGTGATACTATGTACACGACTGATGTATCTAATCCTATTGTATTTGATACCTGGTCAGCTGTGTATCTAATGCTCTCATGTGTGATACCTTAAATTCAGATTATGTATCTAAGCCTATCATGCGTGTTACAGAAAACTCAAGTGATGTATCTCAGCTTATCCTGTGTGATACTGTATTCTCAGCTGATGTATCTAATCGTATTATGTGTGACACTGTGTACTGAGCTGATGTATCTAATCCTATGATGTGTGATACTGTGTACTCAGCTGATGTATCTAATCCTATGATGTATGATACTGTGTACTGAGCTGATGTATCTAATCCTATGATGTGTGACACTGTGTAGTGAGCTGATGTATCTAATCCTATGATGTGTGATACTGTGTACTCAGCTGATGTATCTAATCCTATGATGTGTGATACTGTGTACTCAGCGGATGTATCTAATCCTATGATGTGTGATACTGTGTACTGAGCACTGAGCTGATGTATCTAATCCTATGATGTGTGATACTGTGTACTCAGCTGATGTATCTAATCCTATCCTATGTGATACGGTGTACTCGGCTGATGTATCTAATCCTATGATGTGTGATACAGTGTACTCAGCTGATGTATCTCAGCTTATCCTGTGTGATGCTGTATTCTCAGCTGATGTATCTAATCCTATGATGTGTGATACTGTGTACTCAGCTGATGTATCTAATCCTATGATGTGTGATACTGTGTACTCAGCTGATGTATCTAATCCTATGATGTGTGATACTGTGTACTCAGCTGATGTATCTAAGCATTCCTTGTGAGATATATATCCTCCTGACTCCTGATGACCCAATGCACCAGGCAATGGGCCCCCTGACCCCTGTGCCCTCTGACCCCTCTGGGGCTCCTTAGGATGCGGCTGCTCTCCCTGCCAATCTCCCGCTATGTACAAAGCCTCGATTGACGAGGGAGAATGGGCATGAATAGGGCACAGCCTGGCACCTCGCTGGGCACAGCTCTCCGATTACCACCTGGGCAGCCGCCTGATGGCGCAGAGAGTCAGGAACAAGCGTCTGCAGGTGTCTGCAGGAACATAGAAAATACAAAGAATACACTCATACACTGTAACAGATCTGCAGCTGTGCAAGCAGAACTATGCCAGGACACTGTGCAGCACAGCAGATCATGGTGTGTATAGGCTCAGGACCAGAAGAGGGCAGTAGAGGGACATAACCAGAAATATTTTACACGCAGCTTTGGTTGGGACTAGAATAAACTACGTTCAGATTCAGTACAAAGTCCTTTCCTTTTATGTGCAGGTGAACCCGGTCGGCGCTGCTACATCATGGAGCCTGGAGAACACTAGGATATAAAGTTGGCAGCAGAACGGCCATTACTGCCCCCCACAGCTTGGATTAAAGGGGGCGGCTTCCTCCCAGCGGTTATGACCCATCATGGGATATCCCGCGGGTCCTCGCTATGCACTGATACATGGGAAGCGGATGATGAGAGTCACATGAGTTCTCACAAATAGATACCCATCAGGAAGGGAATGAGGGTCAGCAGAGGTGAAATCCTCATCAATGCCTGCGAGGGAATAGAATAAATCCGTTACAATGTGTCAGTCACTGCTGGAATCCAAGAAAGAGAGAAGTGATTTACGGCAAAGCTGCGACTGCAGGTTTACTAATACTGACACACTGTAACTAAAGAGGAGACCGGAGCAGGGTTCGGTAGGTGATATAATTAGATACGTTCTGTTTGGTGACAGCAAGCAGAGATGTGAAAAACTGAAGAATCCCTTTAAGGTTTATGAACATGGGATAACATAAAAAATAATAACAATAGGTAACTGATGGAATAATTCTAGTGATGTAACAGAGGTGGGAGAGGAGGGAGCTGTAGCTGCAGTATACCCTGTAGGTATGAGACTGAATGCTGCCAGAGGGGAGGAGGGAGCTGTAGCTGAAATATACCCTGTAGATATGAGACTGAATGCTGCGAGAGGGGAGGAGGGAGCTGTAGCTGCAGTTTATCCTGTAGATATGAGATTAAATGCTGTGAGAGGGGAGGAGGGAGCTGTAGCTGCAGTTTATCCTGTAGATATGAGACTGAATGCTGTGTGAGGGGAGGAGGGAGCTGTAGCTGCAGTTTATCCTGTAGATATGAGATTAAATGCTGTGAGAGGGGAGGAGGGAGCTGTAGCTGCAGTTTATCCTGTAGATATGAGACTGAATGCTGTGTGAGGGGAGGAGGGAGGTGTAGCTGCAGTTTATCCTGTAGATATGAGACTGAATGCTGTGTGAGGGGAGGAGGGAGGTGTAGCTGCAGTTTATCCTGTAGATATGAGACTGCATGCTGTGAGAGGGAGGAGGGAGCTGTAGCTGCAGTTTATCCTGTATCTATGAGACTACAGGCTGTGAAAGTAGAGGAGAGGATGAAGCTGCAGTATATCCTGGTATCTATGAGACTGCATGCTGTGAGAGGAGAAGAGGGGATGAAGCTGCAGTATATCCCTGTATCTATGAAACTGCATGCTGTGAGAGGAGAGGAGGAGATGAAGCTGCAGTATATCCCTGTATCTATGAGACGGCATGCTGTGAGAGGAGAGGAGGGGATGAAGCTGCAGTATATCCCTGTATCTATGAGACGGCATGCTGTGAGAGGAGAGGAGGGGATGAAGCTGCAGTATATCCCTGTATCTATGAGACTGCATGCTGTGAGAGGGGAGAAGGGAGATGCAGCTGCAGTAGATCAGGTTACAACTTTATATTATTAGTAATGAGAATTGGCAGTGACAACTAAACATCAAATTCAAGTTTTGAAGAAATTTTTTGTTCCTGTAAAATAAACCAGAACCGGAACCATTGAAGCAGAGATCCCTCCTCTTCTAGAGTTTGCATCTTAGTCATTACCTCTGTGCAGGAGGTTTATAAGGCAGAATATTACTGGAGTGCAGAGGGGGTCCCAGTGGGGAGGGGGGGGCGGCTCCTGGAGGCCTCTAGTAAAATGTCAAATGAAACAGTCAATGACACTAATAGACTGTGGTTACTGTATAGCGGCATTACTCCAGATGGAGGTAATATATCGTCCATCTGGTTACAATGTACAGGTTATTGTGTACATGAATTGATATCACCATATGACAGTATTTTTCAGTAGGTTTTGGGTGTTAATATTTAGTCCTGTTTAGACCAGATCAGAACTGGCAAAGTTTGTTGCTATAGGCTCCACCCATAGTGGTGTGCGGGTCAGAGAAACTGCGGGTAGAGGGAGATTCATATGTGCAACACCCCTGCCGATGCATGGGATAGGTAGGTGTTGCGAAAATGTCCCTCTCCTGGTCAGGAGCAGTCAGGAGACCCTTCGCAGTTCATCCAGGGGCTCTAACATGGTAAACTTAGGAACTGCAGCTTTCAGACTCTGCCTGGGAGGTCATGAGTTAACTGTGTTGATGGTCCTAACCAATGACATGGTTTGACAGGTGCTTTCCACCTCGTAAGGCGGAGTTTATAAAACCCCTTATAGGTGGGAGCGCATGGTCTTTTTCCAGAAGAAGGTTCCAGAGGTCAGAGGGCAGCACCTGCCTGTACTGCAAAGGTAAGTGCTCCAGACCAGGAAGCAGAGGTGTCCCAGGCCGCTGCCTGACACCTTAGCCAGTTCCAGGAGACTAGGCCCAAAGGCAGAGATCCACCATCAGGACTCTGTCCCATCTTTACCAGCCCAGACTAAAGCTATTATCCAGGCAACCACCTTTCTGCGGACCTGTACTCTGAGCAACTATCCCGTTTCACCCTGGCACAAATAGCTGCTGTCCAACCGCTACTGGACTTACTTAGAGAGCATAACCTCCCCTATAGATGGGGTTTCCCCTTTGCACTTCACGTCCGCTCTGGGGGGAAGGACGTCCAGACGAGCTGAAACCTTTTCTACAGGATCTATGTTCGGTTTCTCTAGGCTTTAGTATAGTTTCCCCTGACTGCCCCTTCCCGGCACAATCCACATCTGCTCATGTTGTTGTCATCCCCCAACCCTGCAAAGACCCACAAATGTGTTCCAACTACCGTCCCATTTCGCTACTTAATGTAGACCTAAAGATTTTCGCAAAACTCCTAGCCAACAGACTCAACACACTCTTGCCAACCCTCATCAACAGGGACCAGAGAGGGTCGAAACAACACCTTAAAAACCCTGGACATAATGCATTACGCCAAGTCACACCACAAACCTAAGATGATTCTTTCCCGAGATCCCGAAAAGGCTTTCAATAGAATCTCGTGGCCCCCCCTCCTACAGACCCTCTCCAACATAGGCTTAGGCCTGAATTTCACAACCAAAATCCCTCGCCCAGACTTAAAATAAATGGCAGCCTATCCGGTTCGTTCCCCATCCACAATGGAATCCGCCAAGGTTGCCCCTATCCCCACTCCTATACGGACTGGTAATGGGGCACCTCCTGGAGGCGATTAGGAATAATCATGACATTAAGGGGGTCCAGATTGCCAGGATGGAATACAAATGTTCAACCTTTGCGGACGACTTACTGGTCTACATAACAGCGCCCACTACTCCCTTCCCGCACTGATGAATGAGCTGGACAAGGTTGACAGGTGGTCGAACTTCAAGGTCAACATGACAAAATCTGAGGCTCTCAATGTCTCGCGTTCTCCCGAACGACTTGCCTCCCTTGATGTTGGGATTCCCTTTCGATAGGCCACCAGGAGGCATTAAATACCTGGGTATAAGAATCCACAAAGACCTGTCCAAACTATTTGCCGACAACTTTGTTCCCCTACTGACCAGATTTGAAACAGATCTAGTCTCCTGGAAAAAGAAAGAATTTTCCTGGTTCAGACGACTCAATATCCTCAGGTAGAGACCATCCCGATCTTCATACCCCTCTCCTTCTGGAAGAAGATCTGAAAATGCTTTGGGCCCTTCCTTTGGTCCAATGGTCATCCTAGAATCCAAAGGGATACCCTGACTTGTCCCAAAGACACGGGAGAAATCGAACTACCTGACTGTCGCCTCTATTACTTAGCAGCCTATTCCCGGGTCCTGGACTTTTTCCATGGCAAGACCTCTAAGACTTGGGTAGGACTAGCACAGGAGATCTCACCAAGAGATCTTACGACTCTCCCTTGGACCCACACCTCACCATCCCATGACCTTATATCCCTCTCCTTCACCACGACCAACACTCTCCGAACCCTGAGAGGAGTGGGACCGAACCTCTCGCTAATAGACCCCAAATGACCTCTCCTCCCGATTATAGATAACCCTACATTACCACCAGGAAAATCCAAAGGCCCATATTTTTTTTACCCTTGCAATATTCCACTTAGATTCCCCCAGGCACTGGCGGGATCCACACTTTAACCGATACAATTCCTACTACCCCACACCTTCACCCTACCTCCAATACAACCAACGTAAACACTTCTACGACACCATTAAGAATCACAACAACTTGTCACAAACACTCTCCGACTTCGAACAGGCTTGCCTGGACCCTAACCTCACACCCCATGCCATATCCTTCATTTACAAACAGCTGATAGCGACATGTTCATCTTCGCTCCCCTTATACTGAGCTGCTTGGGAAGCCAAACCGGGCAAACACTTCTCCCCCCCACAGTGGTCAAAATGTTTCTGTCTCTCTCAAAAAGATCGGCCATTGCCACCAGACACCAGGAGACCAGTCACAAGATCCTTTCCAGATGGTACAGAGTACCCGCACAACTGCTATGGTATCCAGAGGTCCCAATGGTGGCACTTTGACCCACATCTTGTGGACTTGCCCACAACTCAACAATTTCTGGTGCATGGTTGTCACCTGCATCAAAAACATCACAGACACCGTACTAGCGAACATCCCTGAAGCAACTCTTCTATTCATGTTTGACCTGCCAAATACAAGAAGTCCCTCACACGCCACCTTCTCCAAGCAGCCAAGAAGATGCCAATCAGACTCCCTCCCATCCCCCCCCCACACAATCTCCGAATGTTTGGGAGAAGTGGCCTCCACGCACAGAAAGGAGGAACTTATCGCACAATCCCCCACAGACCATACCCGATTCTCCAATACCCGGCTGCACTGGCAATCGTTTCTATCCTCTCCTGAGTACCGAATGCTCCAAGACTAACGATCATGGGGAAAAGTTGCACCCATTTTCGCCTCCCTGGATTTGTGCTTGTGGCTTTAGGTTGTAAATATGATAGCCGTGGCTTTTTATTCACAATGTTGATGGCTCTTCTGTAAGAGTTTTTGTAACCCCTTGCTCTTAACCTTCTTGTTTGAAGCTATTGTCTAATTTACAGGAGCGTTTTGACCTGACAAATTCGCCGATAGGGAGATTTTTAACTGTGTGAGGAGCAGGAAGTAAAGTATTACCATCGGTTTTCTTCCGAAACAGTGACGTATAAACCTTATTGGTCGTGATATCTCCTGTCAATAAAATGTCCAAAAAAAGAGATTTCGTTAGCTTGGTATTCATGAGTGAACTTGAGATGGAAGGGGTTGTCATCGATGTAGTCAATGAAATGACTGACTGTCTCCTGGTCTGAATTCCAGACCAGGAAACAGTCGTCTATATATCTACCGTACCACAAAATGGCTTGGAAAAATGGGTTATGTGGAGTATACAAATATTTTTCTTCCATGTAGAGGTTTGCTAGAGAAGGGGAGAAACTGGCTACCATGGGACAACCAAGTTTTTGGATGTAAATCCCAATACGATTACCAGTACCCAAAATTTATCGGGAATTTCTAAAAGAAATCCATGTTGGATCCATGAATGGCAACATTTGAAAAGGTACCCAATAGCGGAGGAGACTGTAAAAAAGCTTCTTATCCAGAGAGGCTTTCTGGATCCTTAGCTTAGATACCTGCTACCCAAAAGGTCTTAATCAAAAACAGGATTTATTGTATTTTTATTAAATATCTATATAGATAGATATACATAGTAGATACATGCCATATCTACTATAATATTGCCCTATGTACAGGAATATAACTACTATAATACTGCCCTCTATGTACAAGAATATAACTACTATAATACTGCCCCCTATGTGTACAAGAAATATAACTACTATAATACTGCCCCTATGTACAGGAATATAACTACTCTAATACTGCCCCCTATTTACAGAATATAAATACTATAATACTGTCCCCTAGAAAGAATATAACTACTATATACAGGCTCCATAGTACAAATACACTACTATAATACTGCCCCTATGTACAAGAATATAACACTATAATACTGCCCCCTATGTACAGGAATATAACTGCATAATACTGCCCCCTATGTACAAGAATATAACTACTATAATGACGCCCTCTATGTACAGAATTATCTACTATAATACTGCCCCCTATGTACAGGAATAAACTACTATAATACTGCCCCCTATTACAGGAATATATCTACTATAATACGTGCCCCCTATGTAAGAAATATACTACTATAATACTGCCCCTAGTACAAGAATATAACTACTATAATACTGCCCCTATGTACAGGAATATAACTACTATAATACTGCCCCCTATGTGCAAGAATATAACTACATATTATGACTGCCCCCCTATGTACAAGAAATAAAACTAACTATAATACTGCCCCCTATGTACAGTAATATAAACTACTATATATACTGCCCCTATGTCAAGAATATAACTACTATAATACTGCCCCTATGTACAAGAAGATATACTATCTAATACTGCCCCCTATGTACAGAATATAACTACTATAATACGCCCTATGTACAAAGATATAACTACTATATAATGCCCCTATGTACAAGAATAACTACTATAATACTGCCCCTATGTACAAGAATATAACTACTATAATACCACCCTATGTACAGGAATATAACTACTATTATACTGCCCCCTATGTAGAGGATATAATACTATAATACTGCCCCCTATGTAGAGGAATATAAACTATAATACTGCCTCTATGTACAGGAATAACTACTTAATACTGCCCCATGTACAGGAATATAAATACTATAATACTGCCCCCTATGTACAAGAATAACTACTATAATATGCCCCCTATGTACAAGAATATAATACTATAATATGCCCCCTATGTACAAGAATATAATTATCTATGATACTGCCCCTATGACAGGAATATAACACTATAATACTGCCCTATGTACAAGAATTAATACTAACATACTGCCCCCTAGTACAAGAATATAAACTACTATAATACTGCCCCCTATGTACAGGAATATAACTACTATAATACTGCCCCTATGTCCAGATAAACACTATAATACTGCCCTCTATGTAAGGAATATAACTACTATATACTGCCCCCTATGTACAGGATTATAACTACTATAATATTGCCCCCAATGTACAAGAATATAACTACTATAATACTGCCCCCTATGTACAAGAATATAACTACTAATAACTGCCCCCTATGTACGGAATATAACTACATAATACTGCCCCCTATGTACAGGAATATAACTACTATAATACGGCCCCTATGTACAGGAAATATAACTACTATAATACTGCCTCCTAGGTACAAGAATATAACTACTATAATACTGCCCCATATGTACAACGAATATAACTACTATAATACTGCCCCCTATGTACAGGAATATAACACTATAATACTGCCCCCTATGTACAGGAATATAACTACTATAATACTGCCCCCCTATGTACGAATATAACTACTATAATACTGCCCCCTATGTACAAGAATATAAAGTACTATAATACTGCCCCCTATGTACAGAATATAACTACTATAATGACTGCCCCTATGTACAAGAATATAACTACTATAATACTGCCCCTATGTACAAGAATATAAAACTATAATACTGCCTCCCTATGTACAAGAAGATAACTACTATAATACTGCCCCCTATGTACAAGAATATAACTACTATAATACTGCCCCCTATGTACAAGATAACTAATATAATACTGCCCCCTATGTACAAGAATAAACTACTATACTACTGCCCCCTATGTACAGGAATATAACTACATAATACTGCCCCCTATGTACAAAGAATTATAACTACTATAATAACTGCCTCCTATGTACAAGAATAATACTAATAATACTGCCCCCTATTGTACAAGATATAACTACTATAATACTGCCCCCTATGTACAAGAATATAACTATCTAATACTGCCCCTCTGTACAGAATATGAACTAATATTACTGCCCCCTATGTACAGAGTATTAACTACTATAATACTGCCCCTATGTACAAGAGTATACTACTAAATTCACTGCCCCTAGGTACAAGAATATAAACTACTATAATACTGCCCCATGTACAAGAATATAACTACTATAATACTGCCCCCTATGTAAGGAATATACTACTATAATACTGCCTCCTATGTACAAGAATATAACTACTATAATACATCCCACTATGTACAACGAATATAACTACATAATACTGCCCCCTATGTACAGGAATATAACTACTATAATACTGCCTCCATGTACAAGAATATAACTACTATATAATGCCCCCTATGTACAAGAATATAAACTATAATACTGCCCCTATGTACAAGAATATACTGCTATAATACGCCCATTACAGGAATAAAACTACTATAATACTGCCCCCTATGTACAGAGTATAAAACTACTATATGCCCCTATGTACAAGATATTAACTACTAATACTGCCCCTATGTACAGAATATACACTATAATACTGCCCCTATGTCAAGAATATAACTATATAATCTGCCCCCTATGTACGGGAATATAACTACTATAATACTGCCCCCTATTTACAGCGATATATAACTACATATATGCCCCTATTACAGGAGACTAACCTATAACTGCCCCTATGTCCAAGAATATAACTACTATAATACGCCCCTATGTACAGGGTATAAACTACATTAACACTATAATATAAAAGTGGAAACCCTTTGAGTAGCCTTTGCATATAAACTTCATGTATTTCCGGGTCTCCTTACAGGCCCAGTAGATGCATGTCTCAGGTCTGGGCTGATGTATTATAAATAATGTCATACCTGTTTCTGATTGGTCATAATTAACACAATCTTTGACCTACTAGAGATCTCTCCTGGAAAGCAGTGTCTTCCCTCATAAGTCAGACGCCTCATCCACGTACCTGTCACACATGATGTCTCCTAATCCCGTCACACCGTCCTCTCCTGCCGCCTGGCATCTTGGGTGCAGAGGTACGTTCAGGTCCGAGCTTCTAATATGACTTTATACAAGTGTCTACACTGAGGCGAGTATTAAAACTTATAGTCTAGCTGCGGGACTAAAAACAAACTTATCAAATCAAGCAAAGAAAGATGGGAACAGATTTGGAGAAAGAAAATCTCTGGCAGAAGACGGGAGCTTGTGATGTAATCAGGAACAAGGAAACCGGTACGATTGTGTAGTCAGTGACCTGGAGTTATGGTGTCATCAGGAGCCTGATTGTGTTATTAACTAGCATGGAGTTGATGTAGTAAAGAACCCTGGACTTAGAGTGTGATCAGGAACCTGGAGTGGACGGTGAAGTAAGGACCAGAAGCTTATGGTGTGATCAGAACCTGGAGTTGATGTTTAGTACGGGAACCAGAAGCTTGGTTATTTCAGAAACCATGTGCTATATTGGTAATCAGGACCAAGAATCTGTGGCAATCCGGACCAGAAGCTTATAGTGTGATCAGGAACCTGGAGTTAGATGTAGTAGGAACTAGAAGCTTAGGTTGGTGATCAGGAACCTGGAACCTGGAGTTGATGTTGTAGTATGGAACCAGAAGCTTATGGTGTGATCAGAACCTGAGTTGATGTGTAGTAAGGAACCAGAAGCTTTTGGTTATATTCAGGAACCATGTGCTATATTGTGAATCAGGAACCAAGAATCTGTGTGCGTGGTCCGGAACCAGGAGCGTTATAGTGTGAGTCAGAACCTGGAGTTGACCTTGTAATAAGAACAGTGGCTTATAGTGTGATCAGGAACCTGGAGATGACCTTGTAGTAAGGAACCAGTGGCTTTATAGTGTGATCAGGAACCTGGAGTTGAGGTGTTGTCATGACGAGGAGTTAATGTTTTAGTAAGGACCAATAACTTGTGTTGTAGACATGCACCAGAATTTCATGGTGTAGTCAGGCATCAGGAGACAAGTGGTAGTCGGGGAGCAGGGGCTTATGGTGCATTACACCTATGATGAAGGTTGTTAATGTACAAGTGTTCTAGTTGTCCAGGAAAACCAATCAGAGCTCACTTTTATTACATGAACAGCTATGGGAAAATGAATTGAGCTCTAATTGGTTAACATTGGTAATTTGAACAGTTCTGCTCTCAAGAACCAGGACCTTGTGGTTTGTAGTCATGTAATAACGTAATCCACTGCACTTCCAGTACACGATAGCTCTGCTCTGGCTTCCTGGAGGCAATAAGCTTCACCGCTGACATCTGACCACCAGGCCTGGCTCTATAATCTCACATATCCAGCGACACATAATCTCTCTCACACACATAAACTCCGGAGATTAATAAGGGCTCATTTAATCTTTATATCCCATCAGGAGCAGTATTCAAAACAGGAGCTGAAGAGGTTATATCTGATGGGTGCTCTCCAAAAGTATCTACCCTGGAGGTACAGGAAGCACAGAGGTCCTGCAATCTACTGATATATCACTGGGTTATGTAATGTACACAGCTCCCAGTCTAAGTTATATCCTGTCTGAGATCACGGAGTCACATGGAGGAGTCCGTCTGGAGGGAGCCATCATCTGTCCCAGATCCTCATGGAGAGAAGTTGCTTGGAATGTCTCCCCCCCTTCGAGGACCTTGATACTGACCACTGATGGACACTGTGTAAGAATTCCTTCCACTTTGGTGGTGCTGCAAGGAGACAAACCCTTCCTTCCAGGTCTCCTTACAGATCAAAGCTAATCATTCAGGTTTTCTGATGGTCAAAGGACCTAAAGGGAATAGACCAAAGTGGTTGGACCTCATAAAATAAAGTTTCTGAGAAGTGGAAAGTTGATGCAACTTTTTTAGGAAAGTTAAAATGTGACTGTCCACAGTATTGAATAGAATGGGTTAAAACAAAGTCGGCAAAATCCTCACATGTAACGAGTTAAACTCCATGCACATCTCCAACGGAGGCGTAGCGGGAGACTCCTGGCCTCGGCACAAGCGCTGTACATAAAATCCCATAGGTCATGCTGCAGGATTACATTATTCACAAGAATTATAGTCACAGGTATAGGATGTGACATTCCTGCCCAACACACGGAAAGGGGGGTAGGGCAGGTCCACTGAAGGCAAATGAGTCAAGTAATGATTATAAGTTCTGCTCTACCAAGAGTATATCCCTGGTTGGGCGAGAATGTTGGCCATTACCTCAGAAGCCATGTTACTGGGATCTTCCTTAAAAGACCAGTACAATGCAATTTTGGGTGATCATCTCAAGTGCAAAAGGTTGTCTATAGTCACAACCCATACAATCGTGTAGAGCTTTGGCGATCAGGGGCAACCACACCCACAGCAGGAAACCTACTGGACCTACTAGACAAAGAGCTACCAATCCTTTGGCTTAGGTTCCCCTCCTACACATAACTTGGAAATTCCGAATCCACCCATGACTGCAAAGAAGAGAACATCAGGTGGTTAAATCAAACTCCTCCCGAGATATTATATTGTCAGAATTGGTGGGATCTACTGAGAGAAATGAAGAGTCTATGTATGGATTCTTGAAGGACCTGAGATGATTGTTCTCAGCGCTGTGAGAAGGTTCGAGTAGGTTCTATAGGGTTGTAGTGAACAACATCAGGATTGGTGGGATCTACGAGAGAAATGTAGAGTCTATTATGGATTCTTGAAGGACCTGAGATGATGTTCTCAACGCTGTGAGAAGGTTCAAGTAGGTTCCTTAGAGATATTGTATCAAAGTGAACAACATCTGAGGTTGTCCCGCCACCTTCCACATCATGTCTAGGAAGAAGATGAGCTCCTTAGGATGGAATATTCGATGAAGGTCTAGATACCTCCAAAGGTCTTTTCAGAAGTGTGTACGACTACTATTTGTCTTCTCTCATCTTTGCCTCAGGTTGAATAAGGAGTCAGGAAGTTTCCAGTGTCCAGGCATGAGATTCCCCCCATGAGACGGCACACTCTCCTCTTCTCTAGTCACATGGCCTATGTACAAGAATATAACTACTATAATACTGCCCCTATGTACAGGGATATAACTACTATAATACTATAATATAAAAGTGGAAACCCCTTTGAGTAGCCTTTGCATATAAACTTCTATGTATTTCCGGTCCTCCTTACAGGCACAGTAGATGCAATGTATCAGGTCTGGGCTGATGTATTATATAATATAATGTCATCCTGTTTCTGATTGGTCATAAATTTAACACAATCTCTTGACTCTACTAGAGATCTTCTCCTGGAAAGCAGTGTCTTCCCCTCATAAGTCAGACGCCTCATCCCCGTAACCTGTCACACATGATGTCTCCTAATCCCGTCACACCGTCCTCTCCTGCCGCCTGGCATCTTGGGTGCAGATGGTACGTTCAGGTCCGAGCTTCTAATCTGATCTTTAGTAAAGTGTCTTACAACATGAGGCGAGTAATTAAAACTTATAGTCATCAGGCTGCGGGACTAAAAACAAAACTTATCAAATCAAGCAAAGAAAAGATGGGAACAGATTTAGGAGAAAGAAAATCTCTGGCAGAAGACGGGAGCTTGTGATGTAATCAGGAACCAAGGAAACCAGGTAACGATTGTGTAGTCAGGAACCTGGAGTTAATGGTGTCATCAGGAGCCTTGATTGTGTTATTACTAGCATGGAGTTGATGTAGTAAAGAACCTGGGACTTAGAGTGTGATCAGGAACCTGGAGTGGACGGTGAAGTAAGGAACCAGAAGCTTATGGTGTGATCAGGAACCTGGAGTTGATGTTGTAGTAAGGAACCAGAATATGTACAAGAATATAACTACTATAATACTGCCCCCTATGTACAAGAATATAACTACTATAATACTGCCCCCTATGTACAAGAATATAACTACTATAATACTGCCCCCTATGTACAAGAATATAACTACTATAATACTGCCCCATATGTACAAGAATATAACTACTATAATACTGCCCCTATGTACAAGAATATAACTACTATAATACTGCCCCCGATTGCCCTCTATGTACAAGATATATCTACTATAATACTGCCCCCTATGTACAGGAATATAACTAACTATAATACTGCCCCCCTATGTCACAGTAATATATCTACTATAATACTCTGGTCCCCTATGTACAGAAATATAACTACTATAATACTGCCCCATGTACAATAAATATCACTACTATAACTGCCCCTTGTACGGAATATAACTACTATATACTGCCCCCCTATGTAGCAAGAATATAACTACGTAATACAATACTACTGCCCCCCTATGCGGGTTACAGAAGATACTATACATACTATAACTACTGCCCCCTATGGTACGGAATAACTACTTAAGACTGCCCCCAGTGCAGAATATAATACTCTGCCTCCATATGTACAGAATATAACTACTAAATACGGCCCCTATGTACAAGAATATAACTAACTATAACTGCCCCTATGTACACGAATATAACTACTATAAATACGCCCCTATGTACAAAGATATAAACTACTATTAATCACTGCCCCTATGTACAAGAATATAACTACTATAATACTGCCCCCTATGTACAAGAATATACTTACTATAATACTCACCCCTATGTACAGGAATATAACTATAAATACTGCCCCCTCATTAGAGAATCTACTAACTATAATACTGCCCCTATGTAGAGAATATCACTACTATAACTACTGCCCCTATGTACAGAAATATAACTAACTATAATACTGCCCCCTAGAAAGGCAATATAAACTACTAAATACTGCCCCCTATGTACAAGAATAACTCCTATAATACTGCCCCCTATGTACAAGAATTAACTATATAATACTGCCCCCTATGTACGATATAACTACTATAATACTGCCCCCCTATGTACAGAATATAACTACTATAATACTGCCCCCCTATGTACAAGAATATAACTACTATAATACTGCCCCCTATGTACCAGTTATAACGCTACTATAAGTACTGCCCCCCTATGTACAGAATATAACTACTATAATCTGCCCCTATGTCAGATATACTACTATATACTGCGCCCCTATGTACGGAATATAACCCTATATACTGCCCCCTATGTACAGATTATAACTACTATAATATGCCCCCCATGTACAGAATATAACTACTATAATACTGCCCCCTATGTACAAGAATATAACTACTAAATCTGCCCCCTATGTACAGGAATATAACTACATAATACTGCCCCTATGTACAAGGAATATACTACTATAACTGACTGCCCTATTCAGATAAACTACATGATACTGCCCCTATGTACAAGAATATAACTACTATAATACTGCCCCCTATGTACAAGAATATAACTACATAATACTGCCCCCTATGTACAGGAAGATATACTACTATAATACTGCCCCCTATGTACAGGAATATAACTACTATAAACATACTGCCCCCTATGTCAGGAATATAACTACTATAATACTGCCCCTATGTCAAGAATATAACTACTATAATACTGCCCCCCTATGTCCAAGATATACTACTAAATACGCCCCTATGTACAAGAAATATACTAACTTAAATATGCCCCTATGTACAAGAATATAACTACTATAAGACTGCCTCCTATGTACAAGAATATAACTACTATAATCGTACTGACTATACTCTAGACTAGTCTACTGACTACGATTGTCTATCATAATATTAGAATCACTCATATACTGCCCTATGTACGGACCTTCTAGCCTACTTCTATACTGTAACTACTGCCTTACTATGACTGTCTATTGATACTTCCGTGTGAGATTATACCTCTATACAATTGACCAAATCAACTAAATATGACCCCACTATATGAAACTTGTACCCCCTGTACTAGTTACTAAACTTGTAATGTTCTTCACTGCCAAACTATCTATATCCTTTACTAAACTGCCCCCTATGTACAGAATATACTACTATAATACTGCCCCCTATGTAGATAACTAATATAATACTGCCCCCATGTACAAGATATAACTACTATACACGGCCCCCTATGTAACAGAATATAACTACTAAATACTGCCCCTATGTACAAAGAATATAACTCTATAATACTGCCTCCTATGTCAAGAATAAACTACTATAATACTGCCCCCCTATGTACAGAGAATATAACTAACTAAAAACTGCCCCCTATGTACAAAATATAACCTATAATACTGCCCCTATGTACAGAATATAACTAACTATATACTGTCCCCTATGTACAAGAGTATAACTACTATATACTGCCCCTATTAAAGAGTTACTCTACTATAATACTGCCCCTATGTACAGAATATAAACTACTATAATACTGATACTGCCCCTATGTACAAGAATATAACTACTATAATACTGCCCCCTATGTACAGGAATAACTACTATAATACTGCCCTATGTACAAGAATATATACTATAATACTATCCCTATGTACAAGAATATAACTACTACTATAATACTGCCCCTATGTACAGGAATATAACTACTATAATACTGCTCCTAGTACACAGAATATAACTACTATATCTGCCCCCTATGTACAGAATATACTACTATAATACTGCCCCTATGTACAAGAATATAACTCTATAATACTGCCCCTAGTACAGAATACTACTATATACTGCCCCCTATGTACAAGAATAAAACTACTATAATACTGCCCCCATGTACAAGATTAATAACTACTATATATGCCCCCCTATGTACAAGATATAACTACTATAATACTGCCCCTATGTCAAGATATAACTACATAATACTGCCCCCTATGTACAGATATAACTACTATAATACTGCCCCCTATACAGAATATAACTACTATAATCTGACTGCCCCCTATGTCAGGAATATATACTACTATAATACGGCCCCTATGTACCAAGATATAACTACTATAATACGCCCCTATGTCAGAATACTACTATAATATAATAAAAGTGGAAACCCTTTGATAGCCTGTGCATTAAACTTCTTGTATTTGGCCTGTCCCTCCTTACAGGCCCAGTAGATGCAAGTCATGCTGGCTATGTAAAAATAAATCATCCTGTCTGATGGTAATAAATTTAACACAATCTCTTTTGACTCTACTAGAGATCTTCTCCTGGAAAGCAGTGTCTTCCCCTCAAAGTCAGACCCCATCCGTACCTGTCAACATGATGTCCTCCTAATCCCGTCCACCGTCCTCATCCTGCCGCCTGGCATCTTGGGTTGCAGATGGTACGTTCGGTCCGACTTCTAACTGATCTTTATAAAGTGTCTACACATGAGGCGAGTATTAAAACTTATAGTCTCAGGCTGCGGGACTAAAAACCAAACTTACACATAAGCAAAGAAAGATGGAACAGATTGGAGAAAGAAAATCTCTGGCAAAGACGGGAGCTTGTTGTAATCAGGAACCAGGAAACCAGGTACATTGGTAGTCATGAACCTGGAGTTAAGGTGTCATCAGGAGCTTGATTGTGTTATTACTAGCATGAGTTTAGTGTAAAAACCTGGGACTTAGAGTGTGATCAGGAACCTGGATGGACGGTGAAGTAGAACCAGAAGCTTTATGGTGTGATCAGGAACCTGGATTTTGTGTTTATACGGAACCAGAAGCGTTGTTTATTCAGGAACCATGTGCTATATTGTTATCAGACGCAAGAATCTGTGGCAAAGTCAGAACCAGAAGCTTATAGTGTGATCAGGAACCTGGAGTTGACGTGTATAAGAACTAGAAGCTTATGGTGTGATCAGGAACCTGGAACCTGGGATTTGATGTTGTAGTATGGAACCAGAAGTTATGGTGTGATCAGAACCTGAGTTGATGTTGTAGTAAGGAACCAGAAGCTTTGGTTTATTCAGGAACCATGTGCTATATTGTGTAAATCAGGAACCAAGAATCTGTGGCTGGTCCGGAACCAGGAGCTTATAGTGTGATCAGGAACCTGGAGTTGACCTTGTAATAAGGAACAGTGGCTTATAGTGTGATCAGGAACCTGGAGATGACCTTGTGTAAGGAACCATGGGCTTTATAGTGTGATCAGTGAACCTGGAGTTGAGGTGTTGTCATGAACGAGGAGTTAATGTTTTAGTAAGGACCCAATAACTTGTGTTGTAGACTGCACCAGAATTTCATGGTGTAGTCAGGCATCAGGAGACAAGTGGTAGTCGGGGAGCGGGGGCTTATGGTGCACACCTTGATGAAAGTTGTCTAATGTACAAGTGTTCTAGTTGTCCCAGGAAAACCAATCGAGCTCACTTTTATTCCATGAACACTATGGGAAAATGAATTGAGCTCTAATGGTTAACATTGGTAATTTGAACAGTTCTGGCTCTCAAGAACCAGGACCTTGTGGTGTAGTCATTGTAATAACGTAATCCACTGCACTTCCAGTACACGATAGCTCTGCTCTGGCTTCCTTCGGAGGCATAAAGCTTCACCGCTGACATCTGACCACCAGGCCTGGCTCTATAATCTCACATATCCAGCAACACATAATCTCTCTCACACCACATAAACTCGGGATTAATAAGGGGCTCATTTAACTTCTATATCCCATCAGGAGCACCCTTATTCAAAACAGGAGCCTGAAGATGTTATCTATGGGTGTCTCCAAAAGTATCTACCTGGAGGTACAGGAAGCACAGAGGTCCTGCAATCTACTGAGATATCACTGGGTTATGTAATGTACACAGCTCCCAGTCATAATTTATATCCGTCTTGAATCACGGAGTCACATGGAGGATCCGTCTGGAGTGGAGCCAATCATCTGTCCAGATCCTCATGGAGAGAAGTTGCTTGGAATGTCTCCCCTTCTCGAGGACCTTGTACTGACCACTGATGGACACTGTGTAAGAATTCCTTCCACTTTGGTGGTGCTGCAAGGAGACAAACCCTTCCTTCCAGGTCTCCTTACAGATCAAAGCTCATCATCAGGTTTCTGCATGGTCAAAGGACCATAAGGGAATAGACCAAAGTGGTTGGACCTCATAAAATAAAGTTTCTGAGAAGTGAAGTTGAGCAACTTTTTTAGGAAAAGTTAAAATGTGACTGTCCACAGTTATTAATAGAATGGGTTAAAACAAAGTCGGCAAAATCCTCACATTAACGAGTTAAACTCCATGGCACATCTCCAACGGAGGCGTAGCGGGAGACTCCTGGCCTCGGCACAAGCGCTGTATCCATAAAATCCCATGAGTCATGCTGCAGGACTTACATTATTCACAAGAATTATAGTCCCAGGTATAGGATGTGACATTCCTGCCCAAACACGGAAAGGGGGGTAGGGCAGGTCCACTGAAGGCAAATGAGTCAAGTAATGATTATAAGTTCTGCTCTACCAAGAGTAATCCCCTGGTTGGGCAGTTGAATGTTGGCCATACCTCAGAAGCCAGTTACTGGGATCTCCTTAAAAGACCACGTACAATGCAATTTTGGGTGATCATCTCAAGTGCAAAGTTGTCTATAGCCAACACCATACATCGTGTAGAGCTTTGGCGATCAGGGGGCAACCCACACCCACATGCAGGAACTACTGGACCTACTAGACAAAGAGCTACTACCAATCATTTGGCTTAGGTTCCCCATCCTCAACATAACTTGGAAATTCCGAATCCACCCAGACTGCAAAGAAGAAACATCAGGTGGGTTAAATCAAACTCCTCCCGAGATATTATATTGTCAGAATTGGTGGGATCTACTGAGGAAATGAAATCTATGTATGGATTCTTGAAGGACCTGAGATGATGTTCTCAGCGCTGTGAGAAGGTTCGAGTAGGTTCCTCGGGGTTGTAGTGAACAACATCAGAATGGGTGGATCTACTGAGAGAAATGTGAGTCTATTATGGATTCTTGAAGGACCTGAGATGATGTTCTCAACACGCTGTGAGAAGGTTCAAGTAGGTTCCTTAGAGATTTGTATCAAAGTGAACAACATCTAGGTTGTCCCGCCACCTTCCACATCATGTCTAGGATAAATGAGCTCCTTAGGATGGAATATTCGATGAAGGTCATAGATACCTCCAAAGTCTTTTCAGAAGTGTGTCCACTACTACTTTTGTCTCTCTCTCCATCTTTGCCTCAGGTTTGAATAAGGAGTCAGGAAGTTTCCAGTGTCCAGGGCATGAGATTCCCCCCATGGAGACGGCACACTCTCCTCTTCTCTAGTCCCTGGACCTCCCTCCTCTTCCTCCTCTCCTCCTCCTGTCTTTCTGGTGATAAACAGCAGGATCACTAATAGCACTTTGTTAGGAAAGAATTCTGAGGACAGATGGAGAAGTAAGATGATGAGAAAGAGAAGGAGAGAGAAAGGAGGGGGAACAAAATAGAGGGGCGCGAGGTGGGGGCTCTCCAACAAGACACAGCGACCGGCAGAGGAAGAACTGAAGGGAGGAGAAAGAAAGAAGAAGAAGGTGGAAGAGAGGATAGAGGAAAAAAAGCCGGAGAGAAGGCAGAAAATTAGAGGAGCCGGTGGAGAAGCTCCGAACAGCAGGGGAGGGAAAGCGAGAGGAAAGTGAAGTCAACTATGAAGAGAAGAGACTAGAGGGAGCTGA
This sequence comes from Engystomops pustulosus, assembly GCA_019512145.1. Lineage (NCBI taxonomy): Eukaryota > Metazoa > Chordata > Amphibia > Anura > Leptodactylidae > Engystomops > Engystomops pustulosus. Next base: position 30,178 of record WNYA01001826.1, on the reverse strand, counting down.
CATCCAGGACAAGTGGAGAGACAGAAAGTTCTGAGACAGCAGGGAGTCTATGAATGAAAAGAGGTAGAGGACAGAGCCCCGGCACAATTATCAGGTGTGAGCGATAGAGGACAAAGAACAAGATAAATGAGAACAAAAGAAGAGACACTTATAAGAATAGGAGGGAGGGGACGACAGACACCAAACCTATAAACCCAGACACGAGACACCTCCAGCTCACACCAGACAGTGTGAGTGCAACCTAGCAATGACAGACACATATACGAGGTAATAGATAGAAAGATAGGAGATAGATAGATAGCATAGGAGATAGATAGATAGATATAGATAGATAGATAGATATATAGATAGATGACTATGATCCGATAGATCTAGTCGGAGATATGATAGTACATAGATAGATCGATATAGATGCTGAATAGATCAGATGTCTAGATCGATTATCGTATGACTATCGGCGCTCGCTCCTCGCTCGCTCGCTCTGCTCGCTCGCGCTCGCCTCGCATCGCCGCTCGGATCGACTGCGTGCTACTCTAGCTCGTACTCGCTCGCTCGCTCGCTCGCTCCGCTCGCTCGCTCGCTCGAGACTCGCTGCGCTCGCTCGCTCCGCTCGCTCGCTCAGATGCTGCTGGCGCTCGATCGCTCGCTCGCTCGCTCGCTCGCTCCGCTCGCTCTCGCCGCTCGCTCGCTCGCGCTCCTTCCTCGCTGCTCGCTCGGCGCTCGCTCGCTCGCTCGCTCTCGCGCGAGTCGGCCACCTCGCTCGCTCCTCGCTCGGCGCTCTGCATCTCTCGCTGCTCCGTCGTCTCGCCATCGCGCTCGCTGCTGCGCTCGCTCGTCGTCGCTCTCGTCTGCGCTCGCTCGCCTCCCGCTTCGGTGTGTCCTTACTTCCTTCCTCTCATCCTCTCCTTGCCCTGCTGTCCCCCTCGCGCTCTCTGACTGGGGCTTCTCTGGTGTTCTCTCTTTTTTCCGCTGTGTTTTCGTGCCTTCTGGTTGTCTTCTCTCCCCTGCGCCCTGCAGCCCCTGTGTTCTCGTTCTCCCGGACTACTCTCCGTTTCACGTATCCGTCCATCACAGCTCCTCCCTCCCCTGTCACGTCCAGCTCCTATGCGTATACATTACCATGTATATTATACAGTTGATATCCAGTAACACTCTACAAGAACTCAGCTCCCATAGCACAGTATACTGCTCCCCCATGGTACAGTATAGTATAGCTTCCATTGTACGTATATATATATATATATTATATATATATCAATAGTATTGAATACCCTCATATCTGGCAGCACTGTGTTGTCTGGTTGCACATCGGCAGGCAATCTTGCCTTGTTTGTATTAACCATGAAGAGACCAGGGAGAGATCACGGCCGTACTGCCTGGGCCACCACATACTTCATCCTGGAGAGAGGAATTTGGGGCCCAGTCAGTCCATCATCTTCTTATCTGCTTCTCACGGATTTTACACATTAGTTGCCCCAACATATGAAAAAACATTTAGGTTAACATGAAAAACTTCAACTTCCCTCCATGACCTATCAGCATGGACCCTTGGTGAGGACACCACCAAAGTGTACTAGGGGCGTCATGTCTGTGTAGGGTAGGGCACAACCAACTATAATACTGCCCCCTATGTACAGGAATATAACTACTATAATACTAACCCATATGTACAAGAATATAACTACTATAATACTGCCCCTATGTACAAGAATATAACTACTATAATACTGCCCCTATGTACAGGAATATAACTACTATAATACTGACCCCTATGTACAGGAATATAACTACTATAATACTGCTCCCCTATGTACAAGAATATAACTACTATAATACTGCCCCCTATGTACAGGAATATAACTACTATAATACTGCCCCCTCTGTACAGGAATATAACTACTATAATACTGACCCCTATGTACAGGAATATAACTACTATAATACTGCTCCCCTATGTACAAGAATATAACTACTATAATACTGCCCCCTATGTACCCTATGTACAGGAATATAACTACTATAATACTGCCCCCTATGTACAGGAATATAACTACTACGATACTGCCCCCTATGTACAGGAATATAACTACTATAATACTGCCCCCTATGTACAAGAATATAACTACTATAATACTGCCCCCTATGTACAAGAATATAACTACTCGTGTATTAGGTTCACATGTTCCCCTGGATTGTATGGAGGTCAGTCCATTCGGTCAGCTACGAGCATCCTGAGCCGCCCGCTCATTGGAAACATGAGGCAACCATGCCGCTGCGTGTTACTCTCTACAACCACAGGAGCGAGGTGTCCCCATCATCACACCCACAGATTCCATGAAATACAACCCCTGGGGTACAGCAAGAGCAAGCTACTCCTACCCAGTCCTCCTGTGTATCTAAACCGTCATCGTGTGATCGCACCGCGTGTTATCTAACCATATCTATACTGTATCTAATCCTATCATAATGTGATACTGTCTGCTAGCTAGCTGTGTCTCTAAACCTTTCCTGGTTTGATACTGTCTGCTGAGCTGTGTTATCTAATTCCTATCCTGTGTGAACGTCCCTGCGTGAGCTGTATTATCACTCCTATCCCTCTGTGATACTAATGACACGACGATTTATCTAATTCATCCTATTGTATTTGATACCTGGTCACTGTGTATCTATCTCTCATGTGTTGATACCTTAAAGTTCAGATTATTGTCATCTAAGCCTATCATGCTGTGTTACAGAAAATCAAGTGTGTATCTCTACTTATCCTGTGTTATCTGTATTCCTCAGCGTGATGTATCTATCGTATTATTGTGCCACTGTGTACTGAGCTGATGATCTAATCCTATGATGTGGATACTGTGTTCATAGCTGATGTATCGAATCCTATTATTATGTAACTGTGTAGCTGACTGATGTGATCTAAATATCTAATCCTATGATGTGTGACACTGTGTAGTGGATGTTCTATCTGATTGTGGTTGTTACTGATTACTAATCATATGGTGTGATACTGTGTACTCCGGATGATTCTAATCCTATGATGTGTGATACTGTGTACTAGCGACGAGCTATTTCAATCCTATGATGTGTGATACTGTTTCTGCCTGGTGATATCTATCCTATGCTATGTGTCTGTTTACTCTTGATTATCTAAACTCCTATCAATTTGAACGGTGTACCTACTTAGCTGATGTATCTAATCTATATCCGTTGTGATACGTGTACTCAGCTGATCGTATCTAATCGTCTTAGTCTGGTGATATGTGTGTATTCTCATGCTGGTGTATCTGAATCCTATGAGTCTGATACTGTGTACTCAGCTGATGTCGTCTAATCCGATGATGTGTTGTACTGTGTACTCAGCTGATACAATTGATTGACTGTGATCGATAAGACATTCCTTGTGAAGATATATCTCCTGCCTGACCTCCTGATGACCCAAGGCAACCAGGCCATGGCGCCCCCTGACCCCTGGTGCACCTCTGAACCCCTCTGGGGCTCCCTTATATGGCGGCTGCTCTCCCTCCGCCAATCTCCCTGCTGATTACAAAGCCTCGATTGTACGAGGGAGAATGGCATGAATGGCAACAGCGGCCCTGCTGGCACGCTCTCCGCACGGGCATCTCGATACCATGGCGCCAGATGGGCGCAGGAGTAGACAGCTGTCTCTGCAGGGTGTCCCAGAACATAGGACAAATACAAAGAATACACTCATACACGTCAAAACAGATCTGCAGCTGTGCAAGCCGAACTATGCCAGACCTGTGCAGCACCAGCAGATCAGGTGTGTATAAGCTCAGGACCATAAGAGGGCAGATTAGAGAGGGACATAACCGCGAGAAATAAATCATGTTTAAAAACACGGCGCTATGGTTGAGGACTAAAAATTGGTGGAGATAGGGTGAAAGGGGAGAGAAAAAGGAACACGCGTGAGGCGTTCAAGATCATCAGGGTAACCATACGTCGCTCTTACTTTACTCTCTTTATGTTGCATGTGACCCCGGGTCTAGTAGCGCTGCTACATCATGGAGCCTGGAATCACACTAGGATATAATTGGCAGCCGAACGCCATACTGCCCCCCACACTTGGATTAAAGGGTCGGCTTCCTCCCAGCGGTTATGACCCATCAGGGGATAAATCCCGCGGGTCCCTCGCTATGCACTGATACATGGGAAGCGATGATGAGAGTCACGGAGTTCTCACAAATAGATACCCTCAGAAGGAATGAGGGTCAGCAGAGGTGAAATCCTCATCAATGCCTGCGAGGAATAGAATAAATCCGTACAACATGTGTCCATCGTACTGCTGGATCCCCTAGAAAGACAGCGGAATTGGATTTACGGCAAAGCTGGCGGCCAGGTTACTATACTGACACACTTACTAAAGAGTGAGACCGGAGCAGTGTTCGGTAGGTGAAATATTAGATACTTCCTGTTTTGTGACAGCAAGCAGATTGTGAAACTGAATAATCCCTTTAAGGTTTATGAACATGATAACACTAAAAAAATATAACATAGGTAACTGATGGAATAATTCTAGTGATGTAAAGGGTGGGAGAGGAGTGAGCTGTAGCTGCAGTATACCCTGTAGGTATTAACTGAATGCTGCCAGAGGGAGGAGGGAGCTGTTAGCTGAAAACTATCCCCTGTAGATATGAGACTGAATTCTGCAGAGGGGAGGAGGAAGCTGTAGCTGCATTTATCTGTAGATATGAATTTAAATGCTGTAGAGGGGAGGAGGGAGCTGTAGGCTGCAGTTTTATCCTGTAGATACTGATGACTGAATGCTGTTGTGGGGGAGGAGGAGGTGTGTAGCTGCAGTTTTATCCTGTAGATATGATAACTGATCTGTGAGGGGGGGGAGCTGTACTGCAGTTTATCCTGTAGATATGAGATTAATGCTGGTAGAGGGGAGGGGAGCTGTAGCTGCAGGTTATCCTGTAATCGGAACTGAATGCTGTGTGAGGGAGGAGGAGGTGTAGCTGCAGTTTATCCTTTAGTATGTAGACGCATGCTGTGAGAGGGAGGAGGAGCTGTATCTGCAGTTTCCTGTATCTATAGACTACAGGCTGTGAAGTAGAATAGGATTAAGCTGCAGTATATCCGGTTATCTATGAACTGCATGCTGTGAGAGGAGAAGAGTATGAAGCTGCGTATATCCCTGTACTAGAAACTGCATGCGTGAGAGGAGTGAGAGGAATCTGCAGTATATCCTGTATCTATGAGACGCATGCTGTTAGAGAGAGGAGGGGATGAAGCTGGCAGTATATCCCTGTATCTACCGAGAGGCATGCTGTGAAGGAGAGGAGGGGATGAAGCTGCGGTATATCCCTGTATCTATGAGACGGCATGCTGTGAGAGGGGAGAAGGGAGATGCAGCTGCAGTAGATCAGGTACAACTTTAATATTATTAGTAAGAGAATTGGCATGCACTAAACATCAAATTCAGTTTTGAAGAATTTTTTTGTTCCTGTAAAATAAACCAGAACCGTAACCATTGAAGCAGATCCCTCCTCTTCTAGATTTTTGCTCTTAGTCATTACCTCTGTGCAGGAGATTTATAGGCAATATTACTGAGTGCGGGGGCCAGGGGTCCCAGGGGGGTGGTGGGTTGGGGGAGGCTCCTGGAGGCCTCTAGTAAAATGTCAATGAAACAGTCAATGACACTAATAGACTGTGGTTTACTGTATAGCGGCATTACTCCAGATGAGGTATAATATCGGTCCATCTGGTTACAAGTGTACAGTTATTGTGTACATGAATTGAATCACCATATGAACGGTATTTTTCAGTAGGTTTTGGGTGTTATATTTTTAGTCCTGTTTAACCAGATCAGAACTGGCAAGTTTGTTGCGATAGGCTCCACCCATATGGTGTTGCGGGTCAAGAAACTGCGGGTAGAGGGAGATTCATATGTGCAACACCCCTCCGAGGCATGGGATAGGTAGGTGTTGCGAAATGTCCTCTCCTGGTCAGAGCAGTCGGAGACCCTTCGCAGTTCATCCAGGGGCTCTAACTGGTAAACTTAGGAACTGCAGCTTTCAGATCCTGCCTGGGAGGTCATAGTTAACTGTGTTGATGGTCCTAACCAATGACATGGTTTGACAGTGCTTTCCACCTCGTAAGGCGGAGTTTATAAACCCCTTATAGGTGGGAGCGCATGGTCTTTTTCCAGAAGAAGGTTCCGAGGTCAGAGGGCAGCACCTGCCTGTACTGCAAAGTAAGTGCTCCAGACCAGGAAGCATGTTGTCCCAGGCCGCTGCCTGACACCTTAGCCATTTTCCAGAGACTAGGCCCAAAGCAGAGATCCACCATCAGGACTCTGTCCCATCTTTCCACCCACAGACTAACTATTATCCAGCGCACCACCTTTCTGCGGACCTGTACTCTGAGCAACTATCCCGTTTCACCCCTGCAACAATAGCTCCTGTCCAACCGCTACTGGACTTACTTAGAGAGCATAACCTCCCCTGATGTGGGTTTCCCCTTTGCCACTTCACGTCCGCTCTGGGGGAGGACGTCCAGACGAGCTGAAACCTTTTCTACAGGATCTATGTTCGGTTTCTCTAGCTTTAGTTAGTTTCCCCTGACTGCCCCTTCCGGGCACAATCCACATCTGCTCATGTGTTGTCATCCCCCAACCCTGCAAGACCCACAATTGTTTCCAACTCCGTCCCCTTTCGCTACTTAATGTAGACCGAAAGATTTTCGAAAAACCCTAGCCAACGACTCAACACACTCTTCCAACCCTCTCAACAGGGACCAAGAGTCGAAACAACACCTTAAAACCCTGGACATAATGCTTACGCCAAGTCCACCACAAACCTAAGATGATTCTTTCCCGGATCCCGAAAAGGCTTTCATAGAATCTCGTGGCCCCCCCCTACAGACCCTCTCCAACAGGCTTAGGCCTGAATTTCACACCAAAATCCCTCGCCCAGACTAAAAAATGGCAGCCTACCGGTTCGTTCCCCATCCACAATGGAATCCGCCAAGGTTGCCCCTATCCCACTCCTATACGGACTGGTAATGGGGCACCTCCTGGAGGCGATTAGGAATAATCATGACATTAAGGGGGTCCAGATTGCCAGGATGGAAACAAATGTTCAACCTTTGCGGACACTTACGGTCTACATAACAGCCCCACTACTCCCTTCCCGCACTGATGAATGCGGACAAGTTACAGGTGGTCGAACTTCAAGGTCAACATACAAAATCTGAGGCTCTCAATGTCTCGGCGTTCTCCCGAACGACTTGCCTCCCTTGATGTTGGATTCCCTTTCGATAGGCCACCAAGGCATTAAATACCTGGGTATAAGAATCCACAAAGACCTGTCCAAACTATTTGCCGACAACTTTGTTCCCCTACTGACAGATTTGAAACAGATCTAGTCTCCCTGGAAAAAGAAAGAATTTCTGGTTCAGACGACTCAATATCCTCAGGTAGAGACCATCCCGATCTTCATACCCACTCCTTCTGGAAGATGATCCGAAAATGCTTTGGGCCCTTCCTTTGGTCCAATGGTCATCCTAAATCCAAAGGGATACCCTGACTTGTCCCAAAGACACTGGAAATCGAACACTGACTGTCGCCTCTATTACTTAGCAGCCTATTCCCGGGTCCTGGACTTTTTCCATGGCAAGACCTCTAACTTGGGTAGGACTAGCACAGGAGATCTCACCAGAGATCTTACGCTCTCCCTTGGACCCCACCTCACCATCCCATGACCTTATATCCCTCTCCTTCACCACGACCAACACTCTCCAACCCTGAAGGAGGGGGACCGAACCTCTCGCTAATAGACCCCAAATGACCTCTCCTCCCGATTATAGATAACCCTACATTACCACCAGGAAAATCCAAAGGCCCATATTTTTTTTACCCTTGCAATTTCCCCTTAGATCCCCCAGGCACTGGCGGGATCCACACTTAACCGATACAATTCCTACTACCCACACCTTCACCCTACCTCCAATACAACCAACGTAAACACTTCTACGACACCATTAAGAATCACAACAACTGGTCACAACACTCTCCCGACTTACGAACTCTTGCCTGGACCCTAACCTCAACCCCCATGCCATATCCTTCATTTACAAACAGCTGATAGCGACATTGTTCATCTTCGCTCCCCTTAGACTGGAGCTGCTTGGGAAGCCAAACCGGGCAAACACTTCTCCCCCCCACAGTGGTCAAAATGTTTCTGTCTCTCTCAAAAAGATCGGCCATTGCCACCGACACCAGGAGACCAGTCACAAGATCCGTCCAGATGGTACAGAGTACCCCACAACTGCTATGGTATCCAGAGTCCCAATGGTGGCACTTTCCCCTCATCTTGTGACTTCCCAAACTCAACAATTTCTGGTGCATGGTTGTCATGCATCAAAAACATCACAGACCGTACTAGCGAACTCCCTGAAGCAACTCTTCTATTCATGTTTACCTGCCAATACAAAGTCCCTCACACGCCACCTTCTCCAAAGCCAAGAAATGCCAATCAGACTCCCTCCCCTCCCCCCCCCACACATCTCCACGAATGTTTTGGGAAATTGGCCTCCACGCACAGAAAGGAGGAACTTTCGCACAATCCCCCACAGACCATACCCGATTCTCCAATACCCGGCTGCACTGGCAATCGTTTCTATCCTCTCCTGAGTACCGAATGCTCCAAGACTAACGATCATGGGGAAAAGTTGCACCCATTTTCGCCTCCCTGGATTTGTGCTTGTGGCTTTAGGTTGTAAATATGATAGCCGTGCTTTTATTCACAATGTTGATGGCTCTTCTGTAAGAGTTTTGTACCCCTTGCTCTTAACCTTCTTGTTTGAAGCTATTGTCTAATTTACAGGAGGTTTTTGACCTGACAAATTCGCCGATAGGGAGATTTTTAACTGTGTGAGGAGCAGGAAGTAAAGTTTACCATCGGTTTTCTTCCGAAACAGTGACGTATAAACCTTATTGTCGTGATATCTCCTGTCAATAAAATGTCCAAAAAAGAGATTTCGTTACTTGGTATCATGAGTGAACTTGAGATGGAAGGGGTTGTCTCGATTTAGTCAATGAAATGACTGACGGTCTCCTGGTCTGAATTCCAGACCAGAAACGTCGTCTATATATCTACCGTACCACAAAATGGCTTGGAAAAATGGGTTATGTTGAGTATACAAATATTTTTCTTCCATGTAGAGGTTGGCGAAGAAGGGAGAACTGGCTACCATGGGACACCAAGTTTTTGGATGTAATCCCAATACGATTACCAGTACCACAATTTATCGGGAATTTCTAAAAGAAATCCATGTTGGATCCATGAATGGCAACATTTGAAAAGTTACCCAATAGCGGAGGAGACTGTAAAAAAGCTTCTTATCCAGAAGAGGCTTTCTGGATCCTTAGCTTAGATACCTCTACCCAAAAGGTCTTATCAAAAACAGGATTTAGTGTATTTTTATTAAATATCTATATAGATAGATATCCTAGTAGATACATGCCCTATCTACTATAATATTGCCCTATGTACAGGAATATAACTACATAATACGGCCTCTAGTACAAGATATATACTATAATACTGCCCCTATGTACAGAATATACTACTTCTGCCCCTATGTACAGGAATATAACTACTATACTACTGCCCCCTATTACAGAATAAAATACTATAATACTGTCCCCTATGTACAAAATATAACTACTATAATACTGCTCCCTATGTACAAAATATCACTACTATAATACTGCCCCTATTACAAGAATATAACTACTATAATACTGCCCCCTATTACAGGAATAAACTGCTATACATACTGCCCCCTATGTACAAGAATATAAACTACTATATAATGCCCTCTATGTACAAGAATATTCTAACTATATACTGCCCCCTATGTACAGAATAAACTACATATAATACTGCCCCCACTATTACAGGAATTTAACTACTATAATACTGCCCCCTATGTACGGATATACCTACTATAATACTGCCCCTATGTTACAAGAATATAACTACTATAATACTGCCCCACTTGTACAGGAATATAACTACTTATATACTGCCCCCTATGTCAGAATATAACTCTAATAACTGCCCCCCTATGTACAAGAATATAACTACTATAATACTGCCCCCTATGTACAGTAATATAACTACTATAATACTGCCCCTATGTACAAGAATATAACTACTATAATACTGCCCCTCTGTACAAGAATATAACAACTATAATACTGCCCCCTATATACAAGAATAGAACTACTATAATAACGCCCATGTACAAGATAAACTACTAAATACTGCCCCTATGTACAAGAATATAACTACTATAATACTGCCCCTATGTACAAGAATATAACTACTATAATACCCCCCTATGTACAGGATATAACTACTATAATACTGCCCCTATGTAAGGAATAATAACTACTATATACTGCCCCCTATGTAGAGACTATAACTACTATAATACTGCCCTATGTACAGGAATATAACTACTAATACTGCCCCCTATGTACAGGAATATACTACTATTACTGCCCCCTATTACAAGAATTAACTACTATAATACTGCCCCCTATGTAACAGATATACTACTAATCTGCCCCCTATGTCAGATATAACTACTATGATACTGCCCCCTATGTACAGGAATATAACTACTATAATACTGCCCCCTATGTACAGAATATAACTACATATATACTGCCCCCTATGTACAAGAATCTAACTACTATAATACTGCCCCCCTATGTACAGAAGATAACTACTATAATACTTGCCCCTATGTCCAGAATGATAACTACTATAATACTGCCCTCTATGTACAGGATATAACTACTATAATACTGCCCCCTATGTCAGATTATAACTACTATAATATTGCCCCCATGTACAAGAATATAATGCTCACTATAATACTGCCCCCTATGTATAAAACAAGAATATAACTACTATGACTACTGCCCCCTATGTACAGGAATATAACTACTATATACTGCCCCTATGTACAGGAATATAACTACTATAACTGCCCCCTATTACAGGAATATAACTACTATAATACTGCCTCCTTGTACAAGATATAACTACTATAATACTGCCCCCATATGTAGCAAGAATATAACTACTATAATACTGCCCCCTATGTACAGGAATATATCACTATAATACTGCCCCCTATGTACAGGAATATAACTACTATAATACTGCCCGCCCCCTATGTACAAGAATATAACTACTATAATACTGCCCCTATGTACAAGGATATAACTACTAAAATACTGCCCGCCCCCCCTACCCGGTACCAAAAACTATCGGGCCCCCCCTTATGTCAAGAATGCTACTACTATATACTGCCCCCTATGTACAA
>WNYA01001826.1:0-18291 GCA_019512145.1 Engystomops pustulosus | reverse complement strand
GTGTGATCAGGAACCTGGAGTTGATGTTGTAGTAAGGAACCAGAAGCGTTTGGTTTATTCAGGAACCATGTGCTATATTGTGTAATCAGGAACCAAGAATCTGTGGCAAAGTCAGGAACCAGAAGCTTATAGTGTGATCAGGAACCTGGAGTTGACGATGTAGTAAGGAACTAGAAGCTTATGGTGTGATCAGGAACCTGGAACCTGGAGTTGATGTTGTAGTATGGAACCAGAAGCTTATGGTGTGATCAAGAACCTGGAGTTGATGTTGTAGTAAGGAACCAGAAGCTTTTGGTTTATTCAGGAACCATGTGCTATATTGTGTAATCAGGAACCAAGAATCTGTGGCGTGGTCCGGAACCAGGAGCTTATAGTGTGATCAGGAACCTGGAGTTGACCTTGTAATAAGGAACCAGTGGCTTATAGTGTGATCAGGAACCTGGAGATGACCTTGTAGTAAGGAACCAGTGGCTTATAGTGTGATCAGGAACCTGGAGTTGATGGTGTTGTCATGAACGAGGAGTTAATGTTTTAGTAAGGAACCAATAACTTGTGTTGTAGACATGCACCAGAATTTCATGGTGTAGTCAGGCATCAGGAGACAAAGTGGTAGTCGGGGAGCAGGGGCTTATGGTGCATTCACCTATGATGAAGTGTCTAATGTACAAGTGTTCTAGTTGTCCAGGAAAACCAATCAGAGCTCAGCTTTTATTTCATGAACAGCTATGGGAAAAATGAAAGTTGAGCTCTAATTGGTTAACATTGGTAATTTGAACAGTTCTGCTCTCAAGAACCAGGACCTTGTGGTGTAGTCATGTAATAACGTAATCCCACTGCACTTCCAGTACACGATAGCTCTGCTCTTGGCTTCCTTAGGAGGCATAAAGCTTCACCGCTGACATCTGACCACCAGGCCTGGCTCTATAATCTCACATATCCAGCAGACACATAATCTTCTCTACACCACATAAACTCCGGAGATTAATAAGGGGCTCATTTAACTCTTTATATCCCATCAGGAGCACGTATTCAAAACAGGAGCCTGAAGAGGTTAATCTGATGGGTGCTCTCCAAAAGTATCTACCCTGGAGGTACAGGAAGCACAGAGGTCCTGCAATCTACTGAGATATCACTGGGGTTATGTAATGTACACAGCTCCCAGTCATAAGTTATATCCTTCTGAGATCACGGAGTCACAAGGAGGAGTCCGTCTGGAGTGGAGCCAATCATCTGTCCCAGATCCTCATGGAGAGAAGTTGCTTGGAATGTCTCCCCTTCTCGAGGACCTTGATACTGACCACTGATGGACACTGTGTAAGAATTCCTTCCACTTATGGTGGTGCTGCAAGGAGACAAAACCCTTCCTTCCAGGTCTCCTTACAGATCAAAGCTCATCATTCAGGTTTCTGATGGTCAAAGGACCATAAAGGGGGAATAGACCAAAGTGTTGGACCTCATAAAATAAAGTTTCTGAGAAGTGGAAAGTTGATGCAACTTTTTTAGGAAAAGTTAAAAATGTGACTGTCCACAGTTATTGAATAGAATGGGTTAAAACAAAGTCGGCAAAATCCTCACATGTAACGAGTTAAACTCCATGGCACATCTCCAAACGGAGGCGTAGCGGGAGACTCCTGGGCCTCGGCACAAGCGCTGTATACATAAATCCCATGAGGTCATGCTGCAGGACTGTACATTATTCACAAGAATTATAGTCACAGGTATTAGGATGTGACATTCCTGCCCAAACACGGGAAAGGGGGGGTAGGGCAGGTCCACTGAAGGCAAATGAGTCAAGTATGATTATAAGTTCTGCTCTACCAAGAGTAATCTCCCTGGTTGGGCAAGTTGAATGTTGGCCAAGTACCTCAGAAGCCAGTTATCTGGGGATCTTCCTTAAAAGACCACGGTACAATGCAATTTTGGGTGATCATCTCAAGTGCAAAAGTTGTCTATAGCACAACCCATACAATCGTGTAGAGCTTTGGCGATCAGGGGGGCAACACACACCCACATGCAGGAACCTACTGGACCTACTAGACAAAGAGCTACCAATCCTTTGGCTTAGGTTCCCCATCCTCAACATAACTTGGAAATTCCGAATCCACCCATGACTGCAAAGAAGAGAACATCAGGTGGGTTAAAATCAAACTCCTCCCGAGATATTATATTGTCAGAATTGGTGGGATCTACTGAGAGAAATGAAGAGTCTATGTATGGATTCTTGAAGGACCTGAGATGATGTTCTCAGCGCTGTGAGAAGGTTCGAGTAGGTTCTATAGGGGTTGTAGTGAACAACATCAGAATTGGTGGGATCTACTGAGAGAAATGTAGAGTCTATGTATGGATTCTTGAAGGACCTGAGATGATGTTCTCAACGCTGTGAGAAGGTTCAAGTAGGTTCCTTAGAGATTGTATCAAAGTGAACAACATCTGAGGTTGTCCGCCACCTTCCACATCATGTCTAGGAAGAAGATGAGCTCCTTAGGATGGAAATATTCGATGAAGGTCATAGATACCTCCAGAAGTCTTTTCAGAAGTGTGTACGACTCTACTTTTGTCTCTCTGCCATCTTTGCCTCAGGTTGAATAAGGAGTCAGGAAGTTTCCAGTGTCCAGGGCATGAGATTCCCCCCATGGAGACGGCACACTCTCCTCTTTCTCTAGTCCCTGGACCTCCCTCCTCTTCCTCCTCCTCCTCCTCCTGTCTTCTGGTGAATAACAGCAGGATCACTAAATAGCACTTTTGTTAGGAAAGAATTCTGAGGACAGATGGAGAAGTAAGAAGAGATGAAGAAAAGAGAAGGAGAGAGAAAGGAGGGGGAGACAAAATGAGAGGGCGCGAGGGTGGGGGCTCTCCAACAAGACACAGCGACCGGCAGAGGAAGAACTGAAGGGAGGAGAAGAAGAAGAAGAAGGTGGAAGAGAAGGATAGAGGAAAAAAAGCCGGAGAGAAGGGCAGAAAATTAGAGGAGCCGGGTGGAGAAAGCTCCGGAACAGCAGGGGAGGGAAAGCGAGAGAGAAAGTGAAGTCAACTATGAAGAGAAGAGACTAGGAGGGAGCTGACATCCAGGACAAGTGGAGAAGACAGAAAGTTCTGAGACAGCAGGGAGTCTATGAATGAAAGAGGAGAGGACAGAGGCCCCGGCACATTATCAGGGGTGAGCGAGAGGGACAAAGAACACAGATAAATGAGGAACAAAAGAAAGAGACACTTTATAAGAGAGGAGGGAGGGGGACGACAGACACCAACCCAATAAACCCAGGACACGAGACACCTCCAGCTCCACAACCAGACAGGTGAGTGCAACCTGAGCAATGACAGACACATAGACAGAGGTAGATAGATAGAAAGATAGGAGATAGATAGATAGATATCTCGCTCTCTTATAGCTCTGCGCATCGTCGCTCGCTATGATACTCCGCTCTCGCTCGCTCGATTCGCCATAGATAGATAGATAGATCCCATCATCATCTCGCTAGTATATGGCTGCAGCCGATAGATCAGCTCGATAGCTACATAGATGACTGAGAGCTCGAATCATCATTCTAGCCCTCGTATTCGATATAGATCTAGGCGCTCTCTCGCTCGCTCGCTAGCTGATCTCTCGCTCGCTGCTCGCTCGCCGCTCTTCCTCGCTCGCCGCTGCGCTCGCTCGCTCGCTCGCTCTCGCTCGCTCGTCCTCGCTGCGCGCTCGCTCGCTCGCTCGCTCGCTCGTCGCTCGGCGCTCGCTCGCTCGCTGCTCGCTCGCTCGCTCGCTCGCTCGTCGCTAGGCTCGCTCGCTCCCTCGCTCGCTCGCTCGCTCGGCGCTCGCTCGCTCGCTCGCTCTCTCGCTCTCTCGGCGGCTCGCTCGCTCGCTCGCTCGCTCGCGCTCGCTCTCTCGCGTCGCTCGCTCGCTCTCGCTCGCTCGCTGCTCGCTTTGCGGTCGCTCGCTCCCTCCCTCTTCTTCCTCTCGCTCTCTCGTTGCACCTCGCTGTCCCTGATGCGCTCTGGCTGGGGCTCTCTGTGTCTCTCTTTTTTCCGCTGTGTTTTCTGTTGCTGGTGTCTGTTGTCTATCCCCTGCGCTGCCCCCTGTGCTCTTCCCAGCTCCTCTAGTACAGTATCAGCTCCTTATATACAGTATCCAGCTCCTATATACAGTATACAGCCCTATGTCTTATCAGCCCTATGTATATTACAGTATACAGCTCCTATAGCACAGTATACAGCTCCTATAGCACAGTATACTGCTCCCATGGTACAGTATAGTATACAGCTTCCATGGTACATATATATATATATGAGATACCCCTCATATTCTGGGCAGCACATGTGTTTCTGGTTGCACATCTGGCAGCAATCTTGCCTTGTGTGTAATTACCATGAGAGGGACAGGAGGGAGAGATCACAGGCCACGTGCCTGGAGGCCACCACATACTTCATCCTGGAGAGGAGGAATGTGGGGCCCAGTCAGTACCATCATCTTCTTATCTGCTTCTCACGGATTTACATTAGTTGCCCAACATATGAAAAAACATTTAGGGTTAACATGAAAAACTTTCCCTCCATGACTAGCAGCATGGACCCCTTGGGTGAGGACACCACCAAAGTGTACTAGGGGCTCATTGCTGTGTAGGGTGAGGGCACCACCACCATGGACTAGGAGCTCATTACTGTGTAGGGAGAGGGCACCACCACCAAAGTGTACTAGGGGCTCATTGCTGTGTAGGGTGAGGGCACCACCACCAAGGACTAGGGGCTCATTGCTGTGTAGGGTGAGGGCACCACCACCATGGACTAGGGGCTCATTGCTGTGTAGGGTGGGGGCACCACCACAGTGGACTAGGAGCTCATTGCTGTGTAGGGTGAGGGCACCACCACCATGGACTAGGAGCTCATTGCTGTGTAGGGTGGGGGCACCACCACAGTGGACTAGGAGCTCATTGCTGTGTATGGTGAGGGCACCACCATGGTGGACTAGGAGCTCATTGCTGTGTAGGGTGAGGGCACCACCACCATGGACTAGGAGCTCATTGCTGTGTAGGGTGAGGGCACCACCAAAGTGTACTAGGGGCTCATTGCTGTGTAGGGTGAGGGCACCACCACCAAGGACTAGGAGCTCATTGCTGTGTAGGGTGAGGGCACCACCACCATGGACTAGGGGCTCATTGCTGTGTAGGGTGAGGGCACCACCACCATGGACTAGGAGCTCATTGCTGTGTAGGGTGAGGGCACCACCAAAGTGGACTAGGAGCCCATTGTTGTGTAGGGTGAGGGCACCACCATGGTGGACTAGGAGCTCATTGCTGTGTAGGGTGAGGGCACCACCAAAGTGGACTAGGAGCTCATTGTTGTGTAGGGTGAGGGCACCACCACAGTGGACTAGGTGCTCATTGCTGTGTAGGGTGAGGGCACCACCACCATGGAATGGAGCTCATTGCTGTGTAGGGTGAGGGCACCACCACCATGGACTAGGAGCTCATTGCTGTGTAGGTGAGGGCACCACCACCATGTACTAGGAGCTTCATTGCTGGTTAGGGTGAGGGCACCACCACCATGGACTAGGAGCATTGCTGTGTAGGTGGGGGCACACCACCAGGGCTATGGGCTCATTGCGTGTAGTGGAGGGCACCACCATGGTGGACTAGGAGCTCATTGCTGTGTAGGGTGAGGGCACCACCAAAGTGGACTAGGAGCTCATTGCTGTGTAGGGTGAGGGCACCACCACCATGGACTAGGAGCTCATTGCTGTGTAGGGTGAGGGCACCACCACCATGGACTAGGAGCTCATTGCTGTGTAGGGAGAGGGCACCACCACCATGGACTAGGGGCTCATTGCTGTGTAGGGTGAGAGCACCACCACCATGGACTAGGAGCTCATTGCTGTGTAGGGTGAGGGCACCACCACCATGGACTAGGGGCTCATTACTGTGTAGGGTGAGGGCACCACCACCATGGACTAGAAGCTCATTGCTGGGCACACCACTGTGGACTAGGAGCTCATTGCTGTTGTAGGGGGAGGGGACACCACCACAGTGGACTAGGGCTCATTGCTGTGTAGGGTGAGGGCACCACCACCATGGTAGGGCTCTGCTGGGTAGGGAGGAGAGGGCACCACCACCATGGACTAGGGGCTCATTACTGTGTAGGGTGAGGGCACCACCACCATGGACTAGAAGCTCATTGCTGTGTAGGGTGAGGGCACCACCTCAGTGGACTAGGAGCTCATTGCTGTGTAGGGTGAGAAAATTCCCTTCCAGGGTTTGTTTCTCCCGTACAATCAGTGATTTGTGTACTCGCCCCGTGTTGGGTAATCTAATGTCTCCACAAGTGGCACTTATAGAAGGTGCGTCCAGTACAACACCACTCATCCAGTACAACACCACTCGTCCTGGAGGCAGAGCTTCTTAATTGTTGTCCTCCTGCCTCGTTACCAAAGTCATCGAAGACAAGGACCCTCGAGACCGGGACAAGGGACTGTTCTTCAGTACATTGGATGTAGCGTGGCCGGGGGTGGGGGGTAATAGGGGGTGGTTATAAGATATGGTGCAATCCGCCGCACACTGTATGTCCCTCTGTAATTAAACTTGTCAATGAGTAACCGGCTCCATCCTTAGTCACCTCGTTAAAAGTAGCGTCCGCCCCTCCCGGACTCTCATCGGTCTGAAAGTCCTGGACTCACATCCCTTCCCACCTCCTCACAGATGGACACTTGGAGCCGTTCCCTCTGACCTCTAAATATTATCTCATCTGCTTGGGGGGAAGTTTACTTAAAAATAAGTCCAAAATTTGCAGCTGGTCCAAGTGGAGTTGCAAAAGTGGGAATAGGAGGAGGTGCGAGGACACACAGCATGGAGGCAGAAGAGGAGGTGGAGGTAAGAGAGCGAGGGACCAGACTAAGGTTCATATTTGCATCCAAATTCTACTTGCTGTCAATGAATTTGGACCAGTAACCTGTACAGACCTAGGTCAGGTCTAGGCAATCTTTACCTTCCTGTGCATAAGATTTAGTCGCTAGACTAGTGAGGATTAACACCATTCCTGCCCATTATCTGATGTATATTCTGCAATGTTTAGCAGTTTTATCCACTGCAGGCTCTATAGGTAATTAGCAGCTACCTAATAGCTGGTGGCAGGAGACCGGCTGCTATGAGGTCTCCCATACACTGCACACAGAAAAAAACCTGCTCCGTACTAACCTGATGTGACTAAAGCACTTTGGTGAGACAGAAACTTACTGTTAGCTCCAGAAGCCTCTGTCTGTGCCTGTGTCTTCTTCCTTCTTTCAATCCGCAGGATTACATAGGAAATAACAGAGAAATTCTGACCTGTACTGATGGGAATAAAGCACTTGGGGTATAAGAGTAAACTTCCTTTGTATGTGCCTGTTTCTCTTCTCTATCACTATATCCTTCAGGACATTATAGAGCTGCAATTCCCTCTAGTAATGTAAATAAAGCAACTAGGGTGAGATAGAAACCTACTATTAGCTCCAGTAGTCTGTGCCTCCCCGTGACCTGTACTGATCTGTATAAAGCACTTGGGGTAAAATAGTTAAATTTCTCCTCTCCTCCATGATTCAGAAGCATCAGCAGGGTCATATAGGACATAATAAAGAAATAATGACCTGTACTGATGTGGGTAAAGCACTTAGGGTAAAATAGTAAACTTCTGTATAATCTCCAGCAACCTCTTTCTGTGCATGTTTATTTCCTCTCTCACTCTGCAGGATCCTTTGGGACACTATATAGCTGCACTTGCCTGTAGTAATGGTAATAAAGCACCTAGGGTGAGATAGAAACCTACTATTAGCTCCAACAGCCTTTGTCTTTGAATCTATTTTATCAGTGATCAGGAGGATGATACTGGATAATAAAGAGAAGTACTGACCTCTACTGATGTGAATACAGCACCTAGGGTGAGACAGAAACTTACTATCACCTCCAGAAGCCTCTTTCTATGCATGAGTCTCATCTCTGTAAGTAAATAGCTGCTGCAGAATTATATAGGAAATAAATAACTGTACTAACTGGAATAAAGCACTTGGGGTAAAATAGTAGACTTCGCCTGTGCCTGTTTCTCTTCCCCATCACTATATCCTACAGGACATTATAAAGCTGAACTTACCTGTATTGATGGTATTAAAGCACTAGGGGTGACATAGAAACTTACTATTAACTTCAACAGCTGTCTCCTTTGTCTATGAATCTATTATATCACTTAGAAGCATTAGCAGGATAATACTGGATATTATGGAGAAGTATTGACCTGTTCTGATGTGAATAAAGCACATGGGGTGAGACAGCAGTCTCTTCCTATGTCTCTAACTCTTTTTATGGCTCATAACCGTTAGCAGGATGATTATGGATATTATAGAGTAGGACTGAGCTGTGGTACTGGGAATAAAGCACTTGGGGTTATATAGAAACTTCTTTTTAGCTCCAGAACTCTCTGTCTGTGTCTCTCCTCTCACTCAGCTCCTGCAGACCTCTCCTCTGCAGAGACTTCTATTTAATACACAGGAACGGTTTGATTCACTGACAGCAAGCAGAGATGCTAAAGAGGAACTAAGCAGATATTATAATAGGAAGTTGTAAAACTGTTATGGTGCCACGATTCAGGGTGATCCTGTAACGGCCTCACGTTACCTTCTTTTCTGTTCCCCTACAGGAGGATGAGGCTGAGTCACTTCTGCAGAATACAAATCCTGGGCTTTGGCCTTATACTTCTCATGGCCATCGGATTTACTATTCAGATTCTTGGAATCCACTTCCCAAAAAAGTGAGTCCATCGCTTGTTGTGTGTTCTGTCATTCCATTAAAGGGGCTATAAATAGCGCCACTCCTGTCCCTGGGCAGAACCTGCAGCTCGGTCACTTGTTTGGGTTCTCGTCTACGTCTTTGATGTTTTGGACCAGCTGCTGCTCTTCATGGATCTCACTTCTCATGGAGGAGACGACCCCATGGGACCAAGTCTTCCCAGGCTTCCCGGGATTGAAATACTTCCTAAATGTTTGGCATTCAGACACGTCGGGGAGAAATGTTCCTAAACAGTCGAGCAAAACATTCACATGAGCGGTGGGAATAGTCTATTATTTATGTATCCAGCTACATCCCACCGGCAGTCTGGGACCCACCACCTTCTCCTCTGTGGTACGTGACTGTCTACACTGTACTGGAAAACGCTCTCATGGGAGACAGGGGGGAGACAGAGACATAGGATGGGGAATATAGGAGGGCACCCGGACATAGGATGGGGGGGATATAGGAAGGCAGCTGGGACATAGGATGGGGGGATATAGGAGGGCAGCCGGGACACGGAAATATGGCTTTGTTTTAATTTCCATATGAATTATTCATCATTATCAGTCAAGTTCCTAATTTTCAACTGGAATTAAGCGTGAAGCACCACTAACTGCTGCCGCCCAAAGTGACCTCGTGGCGCAATGGCAGCGCGTCTGACTCCAGATCAGAAGGTTGCGTGTTCAAATCACGTCGGGGTCAGTTGACGTTTTGCTCATTGTGTCGATAATACAACATGGTCTTTTGAGCCGCTCCCATTCCATCATGGAAATTATGGTCTACGATCCTTAGTTATTCCTTCCTTTTTGAAACTAGCGAGAAACAAAGTGGCAAATTTGGTTGCCTTTAAATTCTCTGTTTTTTCCCTTATGAAATTGTCGATGCATTGAATAAAGATTTGTATTAATCATTTAGAATTATAAATGACCAACTTGGCATCAAAGACTGCAAAAAGCCTGCCTGGCCAAAGACCTCGTGGCGGGACATAGGATGGGGGGACATAGGAGGGCATCCGGGACATAGGATGGGGGGGCATAGGAGGGCATCCGGGACATAGGATGGGGGGATATAGGAGGGCATCCGGGACATAGGACATGAGTGAGATCGGATGCCTCAAGGTGGGATAAGACAACCAGTATCAGCCAGTGGATGTGGGTTACATAGTTGGGGGGCTCTTCCTTCATACATTGCATCATTCATCTATAACTAATCCTATTATACTCCACAGCTGCACTCACTATTCTGTAGCCTCACAGCTTATAAATCCTGACTTTCTCTGCTTGTTCGGTGTCTGCACACAGATAACTCCTGTCTCTTACATCAGAGCCATAGACATAATTTACAAACACTGTAACAGAGACCTAATTAATCATCCAACATCTGTAGTATTGGACTCCTCCTGTAAGACCCAGGTGCCAATACAAAGTTTGCATGGACAATAGTATTGGGTTAGGAGCACCTTGGATCCTGCAGCGCCTGAGGGACACCAAGACATTACATTCCTGAAGGTAGACCTTCACTAGACCCTTGCAATATGATATCTTACAGGTGCAATCTCACACAAAGTTGATTTACTTAAAATGAAACTGTCACCAGGAATGTCTACAGCTGCCCCTCTCCGGGGACTAACCACACACTGCTGGCAGGGAGCCAGGTAATGTGAAATAAACTTTTATAAACTACTGAAATGATTCAGAATGCTGACGAAGGCATATTTAGAATCAGCATAGCCCAGGATATTGGAACCAGTCACTAGCTACAAATGACATTCCTGGTGACAGGTTCACTTTAAGTATATCAACTTAGTGCAAGGGTCTAGTGAAGAGTCTAGTGAAGATCTTCCTTCAGGAATGTTATGTCTTAGTGTCCCTCAGGTGGTGTCCCAAGGTGCTCATACACCTATGGTTTAACCAATACTATTGTCTATGCAAATTTTGCAAAATTGGAACCTGTCACCAGTGAAAAATGATATTCCTGGTGACAGGTTCCTTGATTAGTGGTGGCCCGACACATGCCCCTTCATTGATCAACAACATGGAGCTGGAATGTGGAGTCAACTCTGTATCCTGTCCTTGTGATTACAGGGCGCAAACTGATGTTCGGGGTGGGGACAAGTATTAAATGTCCTATCCAGGAGATACTAAATCCTGGAACAAATATTTGTATCACCTCTTTCTGTAACCTCTACATCCATTTATCTTCAGGTCTCACCAAACATCTCCTCTACGCCTTGTCACGGAGGAGCCTTCCCAGCGAAGATGCCAACCTAAGCGGCACATCATGTTCCTGAAGACACACAAGACGGCCGGGAGCACCATCCTCAACCTCCTGCATCGCTACGGGGACCACAACCACTTATTTTTCGCTCTTCCTTACAAGTATCAGTTCAACTATCCAAACTCCTTCCACGCTCATAGAGTGAAGGGATACAACGCCTCCTCCCGGCCGCACTATGACATCATGTGCCATCATATGCGCTTCAACTATGCCGAGGTAACACCCGAGTCTTGTTAGAATTCTACAGTTAATGGTGGAAGAGGTTTTGGCAAACAAAAAAAAATTTAAAAAATTCTACTACATGTATACCTGGCTTTAGGTGCAGCACACTGGCATCACAATCCATGCTAGTTGGATGAGTTCCAATTCACCCGGAGTATTGGGCAATTTCTATTTAAAGATAAGTTATCATTCATCTACAAGGAACGGGGATAAGTTGTAGGTTTCTGGACAACCGGTAATTAGAGAATTCCTTCATAACGAGGCAGCGGTGGTGGGCAGGAAGCTGATCTTAGTTTCTATGGGACAGTCATAGATTACTGATGGACCAGCATCGCTCCGGTGGTTTGGCCTGCCCTTCAGAAGAGGAATTTGTATTAGTATAACACGCTTGGACTAGTTTTCCTAAAGCTGGACATACACGTAATCTGAGTTCCTGACCACCAGTGTCACATGCCCTGAGGGGGTGGGTGATACATCTGGTACTTCTTATCTCCACCTCCAGATCAGAAGGATAACATCAGGTCAGGGTCAATCATCTGTTTGAGCTCCATAAGGTTTGTCGTAACATGCGTCTTATCCAGACTCTGGATCGGAAGGTGTCGGGGTCAACTACGTGACTGGTTAGAGAAAGGTTTCCTTCTTCTTGGACCCTTCCTATCTGCTTCAGTTATCACTAGAGACAAGATTATTTAAATACATCCCGGTTTTGGAATTTTTGGAAAAATGGCTTCTTTATAATTTCCATCTGAATTATTCGGCATTTTCAGTCCATTTCTTGATTTTTATCAGACATTTAATGTCAAACCCGTCTTCCAATCACAGAGTTCAGAGACCTTTTGGTGCAACGGTAGCGCGCCTGACTCCAGATCAGAAGGTTGCGCGTTCAAATCATGTCGGGGTCAGTGTCCCAGGTGCTCCCACGACCCATTTCTTGGGACGTGGGCTCACCCGTGCCACCCCCTCTGTTTGCAAGCGCGGCGCCCGTTACCTTACCTGTCCCCGTTCCCAATCCTCCGCCCGTGCGTCGGCTGCAGAAGATTTAAAGGCGTTAATTGGCGCTGGCCATTTCCTAGAATTCCTTATAAACCTGCCTCTCCCTGCACACCCTGCTGGATCTTCGTGCCTTAGAGAAAGCTTTGTCTCATTCCCTGCGCTGTTATTGTGATTTCCCGTTGTGACCCCGGTTCCATTCCTGACTACACTCCTCTGCTGCCTGCCTTGACCTGTTGCTACGTCCCTCTGATCCCGTGCTGCATGTCCTGACCTCCTGCCTGTCCCCGACTACAATTCTGCTCAACGTCTCTGTACCTTGCCTTGGCTGCAACCACAGACAAAGTCGCACCTGTGGAATAACCTGATGGTACCACGCCACAGCAAGTCCAACCCACTGGTTATGGTGAAAACCGGCTTATGTCATCGTTCGCAGTGGTCCAGTGGGTCCACCACCCTTGAAGCCAAATGTCAGTTTAAGTTTTGCTCATTGTGTCGATAATACAACATGGTCTTTTGAGCCGCTCCCATTCCATCATGGAAATTATGGTCTACGATCCTTAGTTATTTCTTCCTGTTTGTTTTTAGGAAACTCATAGATTTAGTCAAATGTTTCAAAGTTATAAAACAAGAGTCTCTATTATTAGGAGATACATTATAATTCCATCTCTACCACGACCGGTGATAACCAGCCCGCCCGCTCCCGCACATTACTCATCTCCTGGTATCAGACATTGTGGAGGATCTCTTCTTTCTTATCTTCCTGCATTCCTTCTGTTTGATTCTATACTTTTTGCTTTACAAGCAGCAGACTGGCATTTCAGGCATGGCCTGGTCTTTGATCTTCAGCCACCCCTTTTATAGTTGTTCACATTTTCACAAACATAGTAATTATTTCCATAATACAACTCATTATTGAACTGAAGTATCTACCAAAACCAGGAGGAAACTGAAGGGCAAACCTATCATTATAATAATCTACTTAGTAGCAAATGTCTTATATGGAGAAGCTTTAAAGTCTACCTAACCATTCAAGATAAGTTATTGTTATTGTACTAGCCCCGCCAGCCTGTATTTGTTCCTACTTCTCTTTTACTGGGCCCTCTCAATCCCACTCCATAGACTTTAATGGAGAGCTGTAATTTGATCGCTCTGTAAGCTGACAGTGTGAGATTTCATAGTAAGTGTCACATTAGCAGTGTAGGGGATTGGGAAGAAGCGTGTAAATCAAAGTCCAATTTATCCTTCAGGCTTTGCATGCTGCAGACTGGCATTGAAGAAATCTGCATTATATAATTTGCATTATTTCTTATGAAACCTTACTATAGCTTCTTCACAGATCAAACCGATGATGATCCTACAGCACTATACCATACAAGGTGTGCTGGTGACGCCATAACTGGTGCTCTTGGCTGCCACCTTCCAGTTCCGACACTCTGTTGGTGCTGATTATCGGCAGGGTAGTGAAAGGGGTGACAGGCTGAGTGCCAAGCAGGTGCTGCAGGGCACGGGGTTGGGTGGGAGGAGCCGGGGCCGATGCACCGTCATCCACCTACGGTCCATTCTATTAAGTGCAACTGCAAATCCACCAGATTTCTATTAGATTTAGGCATATAGCACAACCATATATCTCAAACATTCCCTATTACACATTGCAATCGAACTATAACATAAATTTAAAATATGCAATTGTGTTGATTTACCCCCCAAAATATTCCAAATTAACTAGGAATATCTTTGTAGTTACTCAGTGCAGCTCCATGTACAGAGCATTACATTCCCCATGAGGGTGTAACTACTACTGTAACAGATGCTATGGGGGCTGTGGACCAAGAGTATCCAGTACCAGGGATTGTTTATTGGTTCAGATCCAAGAGATAATATCCAGGACTCTTCACTGCAGGATCCTCTTCTCCTCGGGCCCTTCGCCAAACACAATGTAACTAAGTAACTAAATCCAAGGGCCTGGGGTCTGAATTTAAATGTATTTGTCTGGTCAAGGATCCCAATTGATGTCGTAGTGTAGTCTGGGGTCTGGATACATTTTTGGGCACTGGATTCTTTTTGGATTTTCCTAAAGTCCAAATATAATAAAGAAGGTCTGAATGTATTTTAAGATCCTGAATTAATAATGTGGTTTAGTCTTGGGGATGTGGATTTTTAGGACTGAATCATTGTTGATTTGCTGTGGAGTTGATTCTAAGATTATATCAAGTGGATCTGGTCTGAATTTGTTTTTATAATTCTAGTTCAGGGTCTGGGGTCTAAATTCATCTTGGGCAACTAGATTCCTATTTAAGATTGACTCATCGTGGATTTACAGTGGAGTCGATTCTTAAATACGAATATAATAGATTCTAAAATACTAACATCAAACAAAATTAGGCTCAGGTTGTTCTGGGTTCTAAACAATTTTTGGAGCTCCATATAATTTTTTGGGGATTGACTTTGTGTTTGGATTTCCTATTTTTCCAGATCTTAACCTTTTCATTTTCTTATTTATTTTACAGGTTCGGAAAGTGATGCCTCCCGACACTTTCTACTTCACCATTCTTCGGGACCCAGCCACCATGGCCGAGTCGTCTTTCTCCTATTTTCGCGCTGTGTCGTCGGCATTCAAGAAGGCACCTAACTTCAAGGCGTTTATCTCTCATCCAACGCGTTATTACCGTCAAGGGGAGAGGTCAAACCACTATGCCCGCAACCCATTATGGTTCGATTTTGGATTTAACTCTGATGCTCCATTTACGGAAATGTATGCAAACGCTGGGATCCGAGCTGTGAAGGACACGTTTCACTTGGTTCTCTTAGCTGAACACTTTGACGAATCCATGATCCTCCTGAAGGAGGAGTTGTGTTGGAACCTCGATGACGTAGTCACTTTCAAACTGAACAGTCGGGGGACATCCAGAACATTAGAACGTGGAGACATTGAGAGACTGAGGTCGTGGAATACTCTAGACTGGTACCTCTACTCTTACTTCAACCGAACGTTCTGGGATAAAGTGGAACATTTCGGGAGGGAAAAGATGGACATTGAAGTCAGAAAGTTGAAGGAGAGGAGACAACACTTGGCCAAACTTTGTCTTGATGGTTCAGGACCTGTTGGGGCAGAACAAATTAAAGAAGAAGCCATTAAACCCTTCCAATTCGGTCAAGAGAAGATCCTAGGTTGGGCTGTCAGGAAAGATCTGCCTCCTGAGGTTCGGACACGTTGTGTTCGAATGGTAACTCCAGAACTACAGTATAAAGATCTCTTGGATGCTCGGCAATTTCCATTGGGGTTAAACAATAGTTCAGTGCTAGCAGCTACTTCCAGAAGATCTGTAGGTAGATAAGAGAAGTGAAGGTTATTTGTGTTAGCAAAATTCAATGCACAAAGTTGACTATGTCATTGCTTTAAACTGATGTGCCTGAATAATATATAAGAACCATGTCCTCGTGGTTAACACTACACCATTAGGCTCAAAAAGCACTTTATAGCCCTTGCACTTCCAACATGCCTTCTCCAAACCTGAGACTTGAAACTGGAGAAGATACTAGACGTCTAGCTACATAGTGTGATTGATAGGCTGTTAATCATGGCTACCTTACAGACTTTTTAATACTGCCTGACTCAGCGCTACCTCTGAAACATTAAGAGTCTGGAGGGAATTGGCAATATCTTAAATATGACAAAGAAGCAGAATGATTGCCTTTCGAGTAAATGTGAACTTGCAACGGGAACCGGACAATCAAAAAGTCATAAACATCTAAGGGAAGCACCGTGACCGGTTTAGCTTGAATATTAGTGATACACTGCCCATGACTGCTACATTACTAGTTATATAGCACTGAGACCTCATCATTCCTTATATAAAAAATACTGCGTTAATCTTGGGAGTTCTGGAAATCAAATGCTCTGGAAGTGTGGATATTGTATAAGATTGTTGTAGCCACATGTAGCCTCCTAAAAGGAGACAATGGGGCAGATTTACTTACCCGGTCCCGTCACGATCCCACGGTGCCTTGTCTGACGAGGATTCGGGTCCGGTGCGATTCACTAACATTGTGCGTCCAAGTTCCTTCCTGTGTCGCTTCTGCACCGAGGTCCGCCGGAGTTCACCATCTTCTTCCCGGTGCTTGATCTTGCGACACATTTCCTTTTTTAAATTCCGCAGTTTGTCCAAATCTGTTGGGTTGTCCGACGGCCACGCCTACCGATTTCTGTCGCGTGCAAGTCGGCACCGATGCGCCAAAATCCGATCGTGTGCGTCAAAATTCCGGGGTTATTAGGCGCAAAGCGGAAATATTCGGGAAACCCGACGAAAGTGCGGCGTTCAGACCCTTAGTAAACGAGCACCAATGAGTGGATGGGCGCTGGTAAATTCTGGCTCGGAGTCTACAGGCTTCTAAAGGATCATCATTTCATATGAAAAAATTAGATGCAGTTTCACCAATTGTGGCCAAATCGAACAACCCTACTTTGAGACGGTAGTTTCAGGATTGTCTACCCTACAAATATAGGACGTTGATAACCATAAAGTCCCCTACCAAAAGCAGGTGTGGATCAGTATGGATGAGACCATATCATGGAGACACATAAGGCTGCCTAGAAGATTTTTTAAATACAAAGTATTTGCCAATTTGGTTTTCGAAATGTTAAGAGATGCCCACACGCTCTTTCGGAAAAAAATTGAGGATCCTCATTTTTGAGTCCATAGGGTGATAAATTCTAGATTGCAATTGTCCGAAGCAAAACTTATGATAATTATGATCCAATGGACACCTTCGGTATCAGCATCTGTTCTATTGGTGGATTTATCGAGACCTCTACAGCTGGCCGAAAAATGCTGATAGACAGAGATGGAATAAGGTCTTTGATCTTGGAGAGAGACTGCTAGCGACTCATTTTACGAGACTGCTCTTCAATGGCCTTCAATGCAGAGGAGCCTCTTCCAACTAGCTGGATCTACCCATAATGGCTTTTCTTCAGAGTATATTTTTTAGTTTTTTAAATGTTTTCTTATAATTTAAAAAAAAATATTTATAGACACAACATTTGTAGTTATTTTTTATGTTTTATATGTTTTTATGGGAAAACTGGAAACTTTTTCTGTACAGGGTTTAATGGAGAATGTCCATAAATAAAAACTCATGTTTGATCATGAAAACCATCTTATGTTGGATCAGATTTATTCGGTAATGTCCCTCTCCCCATCATTCCAGGAGATTCATATTCCTCTGGTATCCTTCTCCTGGTTTCGATGTCGCCCACTGCTGAAGAAAGTAGTTTGCGTGAGCTGCCAAGTAAAGCTGGGGGATGGGAAGTGACAAGAGGGAAAAAATTCTGCCCTTCCAAAAGTTCTATACCATGGATATCAGGGGCAGACAGACTGAGCCCGAAAAATGTTCAAAAACAGAGAGACAACAACATCCCAGCCTCCAGTCCTATTATACACAGAAGCTAAATATAACATTAGGAAATACTGAGGTAGAGGATTTGGAACTGTACTCAAATACTTGAGGTTTGGGGGGTGCGGAGCAGACTCTTTGTCTACAAGCCAGTAGTAAAGCACAGCAGGACACGCCTCTAATGATCCAAAATGTCCGGGCTCAGCAGAAACCCAGACGTTGGATGTTTTATAAATAAGAAGAGCTGTTCTGGGGGGTGGGGGAACTCACGCCGGGGGTCACAAGTTTTATATGGTGGTATCTAGATTTTCAGATACACAGTTGATTCTATGAGAACCGTTCCAATGTCCACATCATGCGGCGTCTTCCACTTAGGGGAATTTTCGAGGATGTTTCTTCAGTGGATTTCATGTTCTAGGAACTGTCTAGATGAAAATATTTAGAGAAAACGCAGAATATTATCATGGGGCCCCAATACTGAGGGTGTGCAAGAAAGAAGCTCCAAATACGGTGCGGGTCAGAGAATGCTCCCATAAAGTCTACAAGAGAATAACCCCAAATACAAAAGGTTTACCAGATAGTGCCCCCATACACATGGTCTACCAGACAGTGCCTCATAAACATGGTCTAC
>WNYA01001825.1:0-58048 GCA_019512145.1 Engystomops pustulosus | reverse complement strand
CCAGCAGAGAGCGCTCATACACTGCACACTACACCTGTCACCTCTCACCAGCAGAGAGAAGTATGTTACACCATTGTTTGTAAACCTGGGGTTACACATGCATGTAAATAAGTGTATGTCGGCCTGGGGCTAGGCGTGTATGCGAGTGTATGTCGGCCTGGGGCTAGGCGTGTATGCGAGTGTATGTCGGCCTGGGGCTAGGCGTGTATGCGAGTGTATGTCGGCCTGGGGCTAGGCGTGTATGCGAGTGTATGTGCGGCGTCCTCCCTCTCATACGTCTTTTCCTCGATGTCCGCAGGTTCTCGTCTTCTTGACACGAGGCTGCGGTGATTTCATGGCCTGTTACCCGCTCCGCTGCAGGATAATGAGGATGTATGAGCGCGTGTGCGGCGCCTCTATCTGCCCTCATCTCCGGCTCATCAATGTCCCCCGGCAGCACAGGGTTAATCTCTCCTCCGCTGCGTTGGGTGATTCCGGGCGTGCAGACTATAATTCTCATACCCCCCCTCATACCTTACATCCCAGACTATAGCCCTCATACCCTCCCTCATACCTTACATCCCAGGCTATAGCCCTCATACCCTCCCTCATACCTTACATCCCAGACTATAGCCCTCATACCCTGTCTGTTCTCTTGTAGTCACTCACCACTTTCCTGTCTGTTCTCTTGTAGTCACTCACCACTTTCCTGTCTGGTCTCTTGTAGTCTCTCACCACTTTCCTGTCTGTTCTCTTGTAGTCACTCACCACTTTCCTGTCTGTTCTCTTGTAGTCTCTCACCACTTTCCTGTCTGTTCTCTTGTAGTCACTCATCACTTTCCTGTCTGTTCTCTTGTAGTCACTCACCACTTTCCTGTCTGTTCTCTTTTAGTCTCTCACCACTTTCCTGTCTGTTTTCTTGTAGTCACTCACCACCATCCTGTCTGTTCTCCTGTAGTCACTCATCACTCTCCTGTCTGTTCTCTTGTAGTCACTCACCTGATAGGTCAGTATTATACAGTTATGATAGGTCAGTATTATATGGTGATGATAGGTCAGTATTATACAGTGATGATAGGTCAGTATTATACAGTATTATACGGTGATGATAGGTCAGTATTATACAGTGATGATAGGTCAGTATTATACGGTGATGATAGGTCAGTATTATTTGGTGATGATAGGTCAGTATTATACCCCCTGAGCAACATATCCAGCCCTCCTGCCAGCCCTGAGCACCGACCAGCGCTCCCCATCCTGAGCACAGACCACAGCATTGCCCAGCCCCTGACATAGACCACTCTCCACCAGTCCCTGTGCACAGACCAGCTCTCCATCAGCCCCTGAGCACAGACCGGCAGTTGCCAGCCCCTGAGCACAGATCATCCCTCTGCCATCCTCCAAGTACAGACCAGCCCTCTGCCAGCCCCTGAGCACAGTCCATCACTCTGCCAGCCACTTGCACAGACCGGCCTTCTGCCAGTCCCTGAGCAAAGAACGTCCCTCTTCATGCCCCTGAGCACAGACCGGCTCAGTAGCTGGTTGAGCTTGCTGCGGGCTGGTCTCTTCATTCAGCAAAGAATGGCCTTCTGCCAACCCCTGAGCATGGACCCGCCCTCCTCCAGCCCCGAGCACAGACCGGCAGTTGCCAGCCCTTGAGCAGAGATCACCCTCGCTATCCCCTGAGTAATACCAGCCGTCGGCTTAGACCCCTGAGTCACAGACCATCACTGTCACCCGCCAGCCCGCTGAGCATGGACCCGCCCTCGCGTCCTCGCAGCCCGAGAGGCACAACGTGCGTGCGTGCGAGCGCAATTGCGCCTTAGCATAGAAACGGCCGGAGCTGGCTGGCAGTCCTGGCAAAGACCGGCCACGCCGCCATGGACCCATTAGAGCCATAAGAATCAAACACATCTCCGGCCAATATCATCCGTGTGCACTCACGAAACCACATGTGGGTGACACCGCGTACGTGGTAACCTTAGCCTCCGGGAGCAAGACACGTGGCCCACTAAGAAGCTGAGAAGGGAGGGGGCCAACATAAGAGCGCAACCCGAACAGAGTTCAAACCTTGGGGGGGGGGCCTCTTTGAAAAGATTGGGATCCTCGTGTTCTCGCGGTAAACTAACTTGAGCATTTTCTATCGGCGGGTTTGGCACAGACCGCTACCCGAGCACGAACCTGCCGCCGTGTGCTGCCTTCCCTGATTTCATACCTGCCGCTCACAGATCTCTATATACTGACTTGGTTCTTGCTACTTGTTCTGTGGCCCAGCTTGTGGCATATATTTGCTTCTTTCGGAGGGCCGGGTGTGTCGGTTAGGCGCTATCTTTGCTGTAGACTTTGGACCAGCACTACGCGGGTATGGGGGAGGAGCGCTTCCTGCGTATGGGACTGCGTACGACCCATCATTTCTGTGCGATACATCGTCTCTTTTACTCCGGAGCTGAGTTATGGTCGGGCTAAATAATTACTGTCTTGTGTGGCTTCGGACGAACAGTACGGCTCGCGTGTGCCAACGTTCGGTCAGTTAGTATAGTAAGACATGGGAATGCGGTGCTGTGCTGCGTGTGTTGGGACAGTTTCGCCGCGACTTGGTATGAGTGGTTTGGTGTTTACAACTCTCGCAAGGTGGCAGCAAGAGTAAGAAGATGTGGTGAAGGATGGATTAGGCGGAACGAAAGAACACATGGTGTCAGTAAGTGTGCTGCAGGCGAGTTATTGATGGTACACAATTGTAGGCCCTGTGGGCGAGTTGGTATTAGATTCGACATGGCTGGGTTGGCACCGCTGTTCCTCGCTCCGTGGTTGGTTGTGTTATAAGAGGGCAACTGTAGATATTTTTCTTTAGGTGGCGGCGGGCCAAGCAGGCAAGCCCCCCCCCCAGGGGACGAAACCCAGGGCACACAAGCCCCGGGAACGCCAAAAACAGAGCCCAGGGGCGGGCCCGACCGGGGAAGGAACACCCCAGGGGGGCAGGACAGGGCCCCGGAAGGGAGGAGAAGACACGGGCGGAGGGAGGGGAGAGCGGGGCAAACACGGGGGAAACCAGCAAGAGCACAAGCAACGAAGCGCAGCACGGGAGGACTTCCCCCACCCAGCGCCACGCGCGCTCCCGAGGACGGGTCACGGGGCCGAAGGGGCGGTGCATGATAAATAACCCCCATTGTGTCTAATGGGGAGGTCCTGGGGTCAGGGATAATGAAAGTCACACTGGGGCTTATTTACTAAGGGTCACAAATCGCACTTTCGTCGGACAGTTCGCCGGTTCGTGGATTTGCGCATCTATGAAAGGTATTTAACAGGGGTTTGCGCTGGGATTTTGTTGCACGCAATCGGACTGTGGCCCAGCTGCGCTGCTTACATTTGTCAGAAATCGGGGGGGGGGGTGGGGGGAGTCAGACAAGACTGAGCGCGGGATTTAAGTTTCACATTGGGGGTCATTTACTAAGGGCCCGAATCACGTTTTTTTTCGTCGGGTTGCCAGAAAATTACCGGTTTTTTGCCGCACGAAATCAATTGTGGCGCATGCCCGCCACATGCACGCGTGGAAATCCAAAGCGTGTCCGTCGAAACCCAACTGATTTGTAAACCGCCATATTTTTTTTCAAAAATGTGACACCACTACTTACCTGCACCCACATTGCTTGGTGACTTCAGTGAACTCCAACGGACTTCAGAGCACAGCGACACCTGGTGGACATCGGGCGCATTAACCTGTAGTGAATTGCCGGAAGACCAGAATCAGCGTTGGAGACCCCCGCCGCTGATCGCGAATGGACGCGGTAAGTAAATGTGTCCCATTGTGTTGCAAGCAATGCCCTTACATGGACCAGAAGAAGAAGGTGAACTCCAGGGACCTGAGCGGGGAAGCGACACATGCAGGATACGGCGCATGATCTTAGTGACTCCCCGCACAGCACATTATACACACGGACATGCACTTACATGGACAGAAGAAGAAGGTGAACTCCTGAGACCTGAGTGGGAAGCGACACATTTGCAGATTCAGCGCCGGATCTTAGTGCTCCCTGCACAGCACATTATACACGGACTTGCCCTTACATGCAACCAGAGAAGAATTGAACTCCAGGGACCTGAGCGGGAGCGACCATGCAGATATCGGTGGCAGAATCTTAGTGACTCCCCGCACAGCGCATTATACAGGACAATGCACTTACATGCACCAGGAAGAAGAAGGTGACCCAGGGACCTGAGCGGGAAGTGACACATGCAGATATCGGGTGCAGATCTTAGTGACTCCCCCACAGCGCATTATACAAACGGCAATGCACTTACATGCACCAGGAAGAGAAGGTGCACTCCAGGACCTAGCGGGAGTGACCATGCAGGATATCAGGCGCAGGATCTTAGTGACTCCCCCCACAGCGCATTATACACGACAATGCACTTACATGCACCAGGAAGAAGAGGTGAACCCCCGGGGACCTGATCGGGGAGTGACACATGCAGGATATCCGGGACGCAGATCTTATGACTCCCCGCACAGCCCGCATTATACAGGTGACAATGCCTTACTCACCGAGAAAGAAGGTGAACTCCATCCGGGACCTGAGCGGGAAGTGGACACATGCAGGATCGGGCGCAGGACTTAGTGACTCCCGCGCAAGCGCATTATACATGGACAATGCACTTACATGCACCAGGAAGAAGAGGGTGAACTCCGGGACCTGAGCGGGGAAGCGCCACATGCAGGATTCGGGTAGGATCTTAGTGACTCCCCGCACAGCGCATTATACACGGCATGCACTTACATGCACCAGGAAGAAGAAGGTGAACTCCGGGACCTGAGCGGGAAGTGACACATGCAGGATCCAGGCGCAGGATCTTATGACTCCCCCCAGCGCGTTATACACGGACAATGCCTACATGCAACAGGAAAAAGGTGAACCCCGGGGACCTGACGGGAATTGACACATGCATGATATCGGAGCAGGATCTTAGTGACTTTTCCCCGCACAGCCATTATACACGGACATCACTTACTCACCAGGAAGAAGAAGGTGAACTCCAGGGACCTGTTAGCGGGGAGTGACACATTCAGGATATCAGGCGCAGGATCTTATGTACTCCCCCACAGCGCATTATACACGGACAATGCACTACATGCACCAGGAAGAAGAAGGTGAACCCCGGGGACCGAGCGGATGTGACACATACAGCAGGATATCGGGTGCAGGATCTTAGTGACTCCCCGCACATCGCATTATACACGGACAATGCAATTACATACACCAGAAAAGAAGGTGAACCCCGGGGACCCTGAGCGGGGAAGTGACACATGCAGGATATCGGGAGCAGGATCTTAGTGACACCCCGCACAGCGCATTATACAAGGGACAATGCACTTACATGCACCAGGAAAAAAGGTGAACTCCGGGGACCTGAGCAGAGCGACACATCAGGATATCGGGTGCAGGATCTTAGTTACTCCCCGCACAGCACATTATACACGGACAATGCACTTACATGCACCAGAAGAAGAAGTTAACTCCGGGGACCTGAGCGGAAAGTGACACCATGCAGGATATCGGGCGCAGGATTCTTAGTGACTGTCCCGCACAGCGCCTTATCACGACAATGCACGTACATGCACCAGGAAGAAGAAGGAACTCCAGGGACCTGAGCGGGGAAGCTACACATGCAGATATCGGGCGCAGGACCTTAGTGACTCCCCGCCAGCGCATTCTACACGGACATACACTTACATGCACCAGAAGAAGAAGTGAACTCCGGGGACCTGAGCAGAAGCGACACATGCAGGATATCGGGAGGATCTTAGTGACTCCCCGCACAGCACATTATACACACGGACAATGCACTTACTGCACCAGAAGAAGAAGGTGAACTCCGGACCTAGTCGTGGAAGTGACCCATGCAGGATATCGGTGGCAGGATCTTAGTGACTCCCCGCACAGCGCATATACACGACAATCACTTACATGCACCAGAAGAAGAAGGTGAACTCCAGGGACCTGAGTCGGGAAGTGACACATGCAGTGTACGGGGTCAGGATCTAGTGACCTCCCCGCACAGCGCATTAATCCACGGACATGCACTACTGCACCAGGAAGAAGAGGTAACTCCAGGACCTGAGCGGAAAGTGACACAATGCAGATATCGGGCCGGATGATTAGTGACTCCCGCACAGCACATATATACACGGACAATGCACTTACATGCACCAGGAAGAAGGTGAACTCCGGACCTGAGCGGGGAAGCGCAACATGCAGGAAATCGGGGGCAGGATCTTAGTATTCCCCGCACAGCGGCATTATACCGGACATGTCACTTCCATGCACGAGAGAGAAGAAGTGAACTCCAGGGACACCTGAGCGGTAGAAGCGACACATGCAGATATACCGGACGCAGGATCTTAGTGCTCCCCCCACACAACATTATTACATGGACATGCACTTACATGCCAGGAAAAGAAGGTGAACTCCTGGACCTGAGCGGGGAACACACTGCAGGATATGTGCTCAGGATCTTATGTACTACCCGCACGCGCATTATACACGACATGCACTTACTGCCCCAGGAAGAAGAAGGTGAACTCCGGGGACCTGACGTGGACGACACATGCGATATCGGGTCAAGATCTTAGTGACTCCCGCACAGCGCATTCTACACGGACAATGCACTTACATGCACCAGAAGAAGAATGTGAACTCCGGGACCTGACGGGAAGCGACACATGCAGGATATCGGGTGCGAGCTATAGTGACTCCCCGCACAGCCATTATACAGGGACAATGCACTTACATGCTCCAGGAAGAAGAAGTGAACCCCGGGGACCGCGAGGCGGAAGCGACACATGCAGTTCGGCCGCGGATCTTAGTGACTCCCTCACAGCGCATTTACACGGACAATGCACTTACATGCCCCAGGAAGAAAGGTGAACTCCAGGGACCTGAGCGGGAAGCGACACATGCAGGATACGGGCGCAGGATCTAGTGACTCCCCGCACAGCGCATTATACACGGACAATGCACTTCATGCACCAGGAAGAAGAAGGTGAACTCCAGGTGGACCTGCAGCAGGAAGGCGACACTGCAGGATTCGGGGCAGGATCTTAGTGACTCCCCGCACAGCGCATTATACACCGGACAATGCACTTACATGCCACCAGGAAAAGAAGGTGAACCCCGGGGACCTGAGGGCGGGGAATGACACAATGCAGGATAACGGGTCAGATCTTAGTGACTCCCCGCACAGCGCATATACACAGACATGCACTACGTGCACCAGGAAGAAGAAGTAACTCCAGGACCTGACGGGGAAGCACACATCAGGATATCGGGGCACAGATCTTGTACTCCCGCAGCTCATTTACCCGGACAATGCACTTACAATGCACCAGAAGAAGAAGGTGAACTCCGGGACCTGAGCGGGGAAGCGACACATAGGATATATGGGCGCAGGATCTTTATGACTCCCCGCACACGCGCATTAACCCGACAATGCACTTACACTGCACCAGGAAGAAAGGTGAAACTCCGGGGACCTGAGCGGGGTCGACACATGCAGGATATGTAACACACATCTTAGTGACCCCTGCACAGCGCATTATCCACGGCAATGCACTACATGCACCACCAGGGAAGACAGTGTGAACCCTCCGGACCTGAGCGGGGAAGCGACACATGCAGGATATCGGGTGCAGGATCTTAGTGACTCCCCGCACAGCACATTATACACGGACAATGCACTTACATGCACCAGGAAAAAGAAGGTGAACTCCGGGGACCTGATGGGAAGTGACACATGCAGAATTCGGGCGCAGGATCTTAGTGACTCCCGCACAGCACTTATACAGGACAATGCACTTACATGCACCAAAGAAGAAGGTGAACTCCAGGGACCTGAGCAGGGAAGCACCACATGCAGGATATCGGGCGCAGGATCTTAGTGCCTCCCCGCACCTCACATTATACACGGCAATCACTTAACATCACCAGGAAAGAAGGTGAACTCCAGGGACCTGAGCGGGGATACACACATGCAGGATATCGTGCGGCAGGATCTTAGGAGTCCCCGACAGCACATTATCACACGACAATGCACTTGACATGCACCAAGAGAAGGTGACTCGGACCTGAGCGGGGAAGGACACATGCAGGATATCGGGTGCAGGATCTTAGTGACTCCCGCACAGCACATTATACACGGACAATGCACTACATGCACCAGGAAGAAGAAGTGAACGGCCAGGGACAGAGCAGGAAGCGAACATCAGGATATCGGCGCAGGATCTAGTGACTCCCCGCACCGCGCATTATACACGGACAATGCACTTCATGCACCAGGAAGAAGAAGGTGACTCCGGGACTGAGCGGGAGTGACACCA
Organism: Engystomops pustulosus; assembly: GCA_019512145.1. NCBI lineage: Eukaryota > Metazoa > Chordata > Amphibia > Anura > Leptodactylidae > Engystomops > Engystomops pustulosus. Next base: position 49,698 of record WNYA01001825.1, on the reverse strand, counting down.
TGCAGATATCGGGCGCAGGATCTTATGATGTACTCCCCGCACAGCACTTACAAGCGGACACAGGCACGTATACCAGGAAGAAGAAGGTGAACTCCAGGGACCGACGGGAAGCGAGACATGCAGATATCGGGGGCAGGATCTTATTGACTCCCCGCACAGCGCATTATACACAGGACAATGCCTTACAGTCACCAGAAAGAGGAAGGTTAACTCCAGGACCTGAGCGGGGAGCGACCACTGCAGGAATCGGGTGCAGGATCTTAGTGACTCCCCGCACACGCACATTATACAAACGGTACATGCCACTCACCCAGAAGAAGAAGGTGAACTCCAGGGACCTGAGGCGGAAACGACCACATCAGGATATCGGCGCAGGCTCTTGTGACTCCCCGCTCAATATACACGGACTGTGCACTTTCGGGGAATCCTCGGCTGGACGGGTAAGTAATGTCCCCCATGTGTGATGCTAGTGGGTGTAGGTATGTCTGTGCTGTATTATGATCACATTTTCCTCGCTGTAGTTGGGGTGGGTGCGCTGGAGGCACGTGATGGATCGTGGACAACGTTTATTATTTCCTTACACAATGTCTGTTCTCCCTGCGCTCCGGGCCTGAGACTAAATGGAGTCGTCCTGCACAGCCTCGCCACTGCATGGAGATCTCCCCGCTTCTCAGCACAAACCCCAATAATAATCACACTGAAAGGGCAACTCTGACCATGACTGGCCCCCAGATCCTACTCCTTGCAATCTCAGCCTCATAGTCACGCTGGAGTCAATCACATGCTCCTACTACCGGCCCGCACAAATATATCTGGTGAGATGACCAAGCCTGTGGCAGGAGCTTGTGAGAACCTCCAATACACCGAACACAGATCTCACCAGGCGTACAATGTATCAGAATTATAAGCCCCAGCACCAGGGCCCCAACCCTCCAAATCCTTACAAACATGCTGAGGGTCCCCAGTCTTAGTGGGACCAACACAAGACCAAGAGCGAAGAGGATGGAAAACTTCCGTGTCCAATTGTGGCAGACAATGAGGTGGGGATATTATCACTTGTAGATGACCACCGGGGGACGCACGTAACTTTCCGATCTTCTACCTGCAGAGACTTTTGTGATCAATTTTTACATTGTGACTCCTTGGAAAGATGTTGAGGGCCAGAACGTCCTCTGCAGAGATCCTGGTACCATTTAATTTTCATTGTGTGTCCTTTTATCTGGGAGCCCCACAGGTTGAGTGTATAAAGCCGGACATTCGCGGAAAGGTCACGGGGACCGCCTCCATCTTTGGTCCGTTGTCTTTCTTGCTGTCTTGTATCTTGGGAGTTCTCCACAGACCGCGCGAGGTGGAGGAGCATATCTTCTCGGGAGGTCATGCAGACGAGCCTTTCCATCTTTGGGTGGCCTTTCCATTCTTGGCTGTCTTGTACTGGGAGTCCTCCAGCAATCGGGGCGGAGTGGGAGGAGCGATTTCTCGAGGAGTCAGTTGCATGGACCGTCCTGCCTCCATCTTGTGGCCGTTTCCTCTGTCTGCTTGTAATCTGGGAGTCTCACAGCAGACGGCGGGTGTGCGGAGAGATCTTCTCGTAGGAGGTCATTGCAGACGCGCTCTCCACTTGGTGGCCGTTCCTCTCTTTGTCTTGTATCTCTGGGATGTCTCCCACGACGGCGGAGGTGGCGGAGCAGATCTTCTCGCGTTGTCTTGCAGGACCGCCCTCCATCTTTGGGTGGCCTTGTCCTTTTTTCCCCTGTGCTTGTATCTGGGAGTCTTCCAGCCGATACGGCGGAGGTGGCGAGCAGCTCTTCTCGAGAGGCATTGCCAGGACGCGCTCCTCTTGGTGCCGTTTCCTTCTGCGTACGTTGTATCTGGGAGTCTCCAGCAGACGGCGAGGTGGCGGGCGAGTCTTCTCGAGGAGTCATTGCAGGACGTCGCCTGCCATCATTTGTGCCGTTTTCCTTCCATCTCTTGCTGTCTTTTATCTGGGAGTCTCCACATTACGGTGGATGGTAGTCGTGAGAGATCTTCTCTGCGTGAGTCATTGCAGACGCGCCTACATCTTTGGTGGCCCGTTTGCCTTCTTGCTTTCTTTGTAGCTTGGAGTCTCCATCAGTGGCGGAGGGCCGTTCTTTGCTCAGGGACTTGCGGAAGGCTGGTCTGTGCTCAGCGGCAGCAGAGGGTCGTTCTTTGCACAGGGACTGGCGGAGGCCGGTCTGTGCTTCGGGACTGGCGGAGGGCCAGTCTATGCTCAGGGGCTGGTGGAGGGCCGGTCTGTGCTCAGGGACTGGCTGAGTGATGGTCTATGCTAAGGCGCTGGCAACTGCCGGTCTGTGCTCAGGGGTTGATGGAGGGCCGGTCTGTGCTCAGAAGCTGGTTGAGCTTGCTGCGGGCTGGTCTCTTCATGGGAGCTAGGGGGAGGGGGAAGCAGTTTTTGCTCAGGGGCTGGTTGGTTTCTGCTCTGGGGCTGGTGGCCAGGCATTTATACTCAGGTGGCATTGGTCCGATCTTTGCTTGGGGGTGGTTATTTGCTCAGGGGCCGCTTTTTACTCGGGTTTCACGTATTTGCTCAGCGGGTGGCGTCAGGCCAGAATTTGCTCTGGAGATGCTGGCACTACGGTTTTTGCTTGGGAGTTGCCTACTGGCCGGTTTTACTAGGGGACTATTATTTGCTTAGGGGCTGGCGGTGGGACAGTCTTTTCTTGAGGTATGGTGGCATGCTGGTCTCTGGTATTTGCTAGGGGGCTGGCAGTGGGGAGATCTTTGCTCTGGGGCTAGCGGTGGAGCGGTCATTGCTCAGGGGCTGGCGGTGGGACAATCTTTACTCGGGGGCTGGCAGTTGACCAGTCTTTGTTCAGGGGCTGATAGTGAGGCGGTCTTTGCTTGGGGGCTGGCAGTGGGGTGGTCTTTGCTCAGGGACTAGCGATGGGCTGGTTTTTACACAGGCTGCTCAAAGGCTGGAGCCAGGCCGGTCTTTGCTCAGGGACCATTATTTGCTGAGGGGCTGACAGTGGGCCCATGTTTACCTGGGGGGCTGTTATTTGCCCAGGGGTTGGGACTGGCCTGATCTCTGCTCGGGGGCTAGAGACAGTCTGTATTTGCTCGTGGGCCAGTATTTGCTAGGGGCTGGCAGTGGGGCAGTCTTTACTTGGGGGCTAGCTGTGGGGAAGTCTTTACTAGTGGGCTGGCATAGGCAGGTCTGTGTTCGGGGGCAGGCGATGGGTCAGTCTGTGCTGGGGGGGCTGGTGGATGGCGGTTCTGTGCTCGGGGGCTGGCGGATGGCCGGTCTGTGCTAGGGGGCTGGCGAAGGGCTGGTTTGTGCTGAGAGGCTGGCAACGAGCCGGTCTATGATCATGGGGCTAGCGGTGCAATCTTTACTCGGGGGCTAGCGGTAGGGCAGTCTTCGCTCGGGGGGTTGGCAGTGGAGCGGTCTTTGCTTGGGGGCTGGCAGTGGGGTGGTCTTTGCTCAGGGACTAGCGACGGGCTGGTCTTTGCAATGGGGGCGTTATTTGCTCAGAGGCTGGAGAACTTGCTCTGGGGTTGGCGGTGGGTCGGTCTTTTCATGGGGGCTAGTGTCAGGCTGGTCTTTGTTCTGGGGACGTAATTTGTTCAGGTGCTAATGGTGGGCCGGAACTTGCTAGGGGTTTGTGGTGGGCTGGGCTTCATTCAGGAGGGCTTTGTTATAACGAGCCATTATTGTCCAGATGGAAAAATCAATAGGTTAAAATCAGACAAGCGTCGGCTCAATCTGCTGATCCAAGTTAAGTGTCTCGCCTAATTCCTGCTGTCATTTATACTCTACAAACACCAGAAGAATTAGGCAGAGGGGGAGGATGGCTGAACTTCCCTGCTGGAGAATGTGCAGCGACCCCGGAGGCTATAGTGTGCCCAGCCCCCATCGCTGGTGACTGCTGCCTCATTTCCATGCAGATGACTGCAGATGATACATCTATAATATGGAAATCTATGAGGAGCCGCTCGTCCTCAGATACCGCTTACAGCTGCATGTGGCGCCGAAAGGACCGATAAATCACAGAGATGCTCCATAATAATGAGAGAGGACAGCGGGAAATCACACAGAAGAGATCACCAGAGCGGGGCCTCCGCAGCATAGCACGAGCCCAGGGGCACCCAAGCTGCTGTATTCTGATGATGTCACTGCAGATCTGGTGAGCTGTGATGTCATAGTCCCGCAGAGGTGTCCTGCAGTCAATGTCTCTCGTCACATCTAGGCCTCTCCTCCAAACATAGTAGTAGGAGGTATCTCACTCCTGCCCAAAGACATCATCAATGGTAAAGATCCTCCGTGGTGTGGAGCTCCTCAATGAGTAGTCCCTCCTGTAATACCCGTGGTGTGGGGTTCCTCAATGAGTAGTCCCTCCTGTAAATCCGTGGTGGTAGCTCCTCACGAGTAGCCCTCTGTCAATATCTGTGTGTGGGGTTACTCAATTGTAGTGAGTCCCTCGTAAATATTCTGTGGTGTGGGGTTCCTCAAGAGTAGCTCCCTCGGTATATCTGTGGTGGGAGCTCCTTCAAGGAGTAGCCCCTCCTGTAATATCTGTGTGTGGGGTTCCTCAATGAGAACCCATCCTGTAATACCCGTGGTGTGGGGTTCCTCAATGAGTAGTCCCCTCTGTAATATCGTGGTGTGGAGCTCCTCAATGAGTAGTCCCTCCTGTAATATCTGTGGGGTGGATCTCCTCAATGAGTAGTCCCTCCTGTCGATCTGTGTGTGGAGCTCTCAATGAGTACCCCCTCCTGTAGATCTGTGGTGGGTGGAGCTCTCAATGAGTAGTCCCCTCCTGTCATATCGTGGTGTGGATCTCCTCAATGAGTTAGTCCCCCTCCTGTAAATCTGTGGTGTGGAGCTCCTCAATGAGCGGGTGGGAAAAAAATGAGTCCCATGTAATATCGGGTGTGGGGTTTCTCAATGAAAAAACAATTTTTGGGGGGGAGGGAATGGGGCAGCCTGTTACTCCATTAACCTGAACACAACTACCTGATCACCTAATAATGATTGTTACTAGGCCTGAGGACGGGCTATCTTATATAACTAACCCCCTCCTTCTCATAAGGTCTACAAGACTGTACCACTGGGTTATAGGTCACCCAGTGACAATGGTACGACCCCGAAGAACAAGAAACACTTTCTGAAAAGCATAAAATGCCCTGGAATCCAGCATTACTGTAGGCACAACGTGATGGTCCATGCTGTGAGCCAGGGCGGCCACATGTGGCGGGGAGCGGGGCAGGGGGTTTTCTCTAGGGTCATTGGCTCCAAGTCAACGTCACAGGCCGATAAGGTTGGGTCGCATACAAATGCCTTTGGTCCTTAGGCAGTGGGGGTGTTGCAGCGCTGACTCCTTTTCGCACCTTCATATTTCTCTCTTCTCGCACTTATCTATCCCCCTGGTGGTTGTTAAGGATTAGTTTTAAACTTTCAGACAGTAGGAACTAGTAGCAGTTTGTCGTTGCTTGAATGAACGTAAGGCGGGATTTATTCTGGAGGAGATGGAATCTAAGGCCTTGTGGGGCATCGGCGCTAGTAAGGGAATGACAGGATGAAACCAACGACTCACCACCCGAATCCCTCCGCCTAGAAACATAAACCTGTCCAAATGCAACTTGCTTATGATTTACGCGTCTGCACACGCGCTCACAAACTAATTTCAACGAGACGCATTCCAGAAGGATATGATATGTTGGAGTGGTTTTCGGGGCATGATATAAATTGGTTTTGTTATTGATGAATGATCTCGCGTCTTTCAAACAGGTCCATGGATGACATCTCAGCCTCGTTAGCTCTCCCGGCGGCGTAACGTTCCCTCCCGAGTACAAGCACCTTTACGAGGCCAACCGTGTGCACCTAGGCACCGATTTTATCTGGGGGATCCCGATCCCCCGTTTAGGGAGAGACGACCCAATACAACCGAGACCCTAGGCAGTGTAGCGATTTCGCTTACGTTAGGATGGCACGTGACGTAGACAGTTGCCTGACCAGACATGGCGGAAGAGATTTCGAGTTATTATATCCCCGCTTCCCCTCCGCAGATTATTGTAGAGGGAGAGCACAAATATTCCGGCATCTACGGACTCCATCGTATGTCCGGTCTTGTGCGAAGGCATCGTACCCTTTATAATCATAGTACGTAAGACACCTTCCCCTCTCATTTCCCGGAACATGCTTCATGCCTTGGCTCTCCCAGGATGCACCGAGTGTTGCTCCTTGGCCGGAAGACTTCTCTTCTCCACGGGTTCAGTGTCGGCCATGACGCCTACACTCACCCCCCAGCATTTCATGGTCTCTCGGACCTCCCTTCTGCGTTTGCCCGGCCCATGTTTGGCCTCGTTCACCAAGTTTTACTTAGTACTTAAGTTCGAGGTAAAGCTCCAGAGTTGTCCCTCTGATGCTTGGCGGGTATTTATCAAGCGACGTGCAGAGCTAAAACGAGGACCCCAAAAACCAGCGGGGCGGATGATGAGGAATTTATTACTATGGTATTACTCTGACATGCCAGGACAATAACACCCCGAATGCAGGACACTAACCCCCGATCAGAATAGGACACATTAATCGAAATATGCCCCATCCAGATCATACAGCAGACATTAACACCCAGAACCACACGAGAGACACTAATAGCCCCCACAGGACATACAACGACACCTGAACCACCCAGACATACAGGGACAATAACAACCAGACATAAAGGACACTAACACCCAGACTCGAATGGAAACTTAAAACCCGACATGCAGGACACTAAAACCCCGACGTACAGACACTAACGCCCCGACATAACAGGACACTAACGCCGACAGAAGGACACTAACACCCGACGTACAGACACTAACGCCCCGACACGCAGGACACTAACCCCGAAATGCAGGACACCCTCAACCCCCTACATCCACTAACCCCAGACATCAACTCAACTAACACCCCACTCGACATGCACGGTACATATAAAGCCCCCGACCTAAAAGGACAACCAATACGGACATAACGCCCCGACATGCGAGACACTAAGCCACAACAGACACTGCGGACACACAAGCAACCACGAACCTCGCCATCGACTACAGGACACTAACGCCCCGACATGCAGGACACACAACGCCCCGACATGCAGGACACTCAGAACACGCCCCGACACTGCAGGACACTAACACCACGAAGTACCAGGGCACACGACCCCAACGTACAGGGCACAGACACCCCGACGTACAACCTAACATCCCGACGTACCAGGACACTAACGCCCCGACATGCAGGACACTAACGCCCCGACATGCAGGACACTAACACCCCGACCATGCGGACACTAACACCCCGACGTACAGGGCACGACACCCCGACGTAATGGGCACAGGAATCCCGACGTACAGGACACTAACGCCCGACACTAGCCGACATGCAGGACACTAACGCCCCGACATGCAGACACTAAGCCACGACATGAAGGACACAACGCCCCGACATGCAGGACACTAAGCCCGACGCAGGACACTAACGCCCCGACAGAAACAGGACACAATACATCCCGACATGCAGGACACTACCCCCCGACATGCAGGACACTAACACCCGACGTGCAGGACACTAACGCCCGACATTGCAGGACAGGACACTCACGCCCCGGACAGTGCGGCACTAACACCCCGACATGCAGGGAAACTAACACCCCCCGACATGCAGGACACATAACGCCCCGACATGAGGCAACACCCCGGATAGAGGCCAGACACCCCAACGTACAGGGACCAGACACCCCGCGTACAGGACACTAACATCCGACGTACAGGACACTAACGCCACCGACGTACAGTGACACTAAAGCCCGACATGAAGGACACTAACACCCGACATGCAGGACACTAACACCCCGACATGCGGAACTAAACACCCCGACGTACACAGGGACAGAAACCCCGACGTACAGGGCACAGACACCCGACGTTACAGGACACCCACAAACGCCCGACGTGCGGACACTAGGACGCACACAAACGGCCCCGAAATGCAGGACACTAACGCCCCGACATGCAGGACACTAACGCCCGACATACACCGGCACAACAATAACACTCCCGACATGACAGGACACTAAAGCCCCGACAGCAGGAAAATAACGCCCCGACGGCAGGACACTAACGCCCCGACATGCAGGACAACTGCCCCGAAGCGGACACAAGCCAGACATGCAGGACACTAACCACCCGATGCGCGGACACTAACACCCCGACGTACAGGGCACAGACACCCCGAGACAGGGCACAGACACCCGACGTACAGGGCACAGACACCCCGACGTACAGGACACAATAACATCCCGACGTACAGGACACTAACGCCCCGACGTACAGGACACTAACGCCCCAACATACAGGACACTAAACGCCCGACATGCAGGAACTAACGCCCGACATACAGAACACTACCCGACGTGCAGGACATGACGCCCCGAGCCGGAAACTAAGCCGACATGCAGGACACTAACGCCCCGAAGTGCAGACACATGACGCCCCGACGTGCAGGGCACTGACGCCCGACGTGCAGGGCACTGACGCCCCGACGGGACTCGCCGGCACAGACAACCCACGTACAGGGCACAGGCGACACCCCGACGTACAGGACACTAACATCCCGACGTCGGACACTAAACCCCCGACGTACAGGACACTAAACGCCCCACATGCGGACACTAAACACCCGACATGCAGGACACATAACACCCCGACATGCAGGACACTAACACCCCGAGTTACAGGACAGACACCAGACAAGACAGGACACTGACATCCGACATACGGGACACTAAACGCACCGACATACGGACACTGACATCCCACATACGGGGACACTGACACCCCGGACAGACGGGACACTAACGCCCCGACAGACGGGACACTTAACGCCCCAAGTACTTGACCTAACGCCACCGACATACTTGACACACAAGCCCCGAAGTAAGGAACGAGCCCGACGTAGAGGACACTGACGCCCGACGTAAGGGACACTGACGCCCCGACGTAGAGGACACTGACGCCCCCGACGTAGGAAAGGACGCCACTGACACTCCGACATATAGGACACTGACACTCCGACATACAGGACGCTGATACCCCCTTCGTCCCCTGCTTGAGGCGCTTGTTTTTGTAGCTGTCGCTAGGCGCACGCTCCACCACATTGGCGCTCAGTATCTGGCAGATAATTGCTAGTTGTTCCTCTTGTATCTGAGAAATTGAGATGTTAATTACTGAGAAAGCGCTCCGCTCCTACAGAATGTGGCACAGAAGGCAGGAAGCCGGAACGAGACGCCCCGAGGAGTGACAAACCCTGAACATAGTGCAAGATCCACACTAAGGATAGATCAGGGTGAAGTGTGGAGGGAGAGGGGGTCGGGGGTGGGAGGCGAGAGCGGGATCTGGGGGGAGGGAGAGGCGGGGAGCGGATTTTCAGGGTGAGGAGGGTAGAGGCGGTGGAGCAGGGGTGGAGGAGAAGCGGGTGGGTACAGGGTGGAGGGAGAGGTGGGATCAGGGTGGAGTGGGAGGGCGGGATCTGGTCAATGTGTGGACGGAAGGGTAATGGGTCCTGCCACGTCTTTGGTTGGATCGGAGAGGGGGTGTTAGATAGGGTCCTTGGGGCCCCGCGTCTTTGGTTGGTGGGGATGAGGGGTAGATTGTGTCCTGGGCTCCCGAGTCTTTGGTTGAGTGGGATGCGTGAAATATTGGTTCTGGGCCCCCGTCTTTGGTTGGTAGATGGATGAGGGAATAGTGGTTCCTGGGCACGTCTCTGGTGGAGGCTGGGATGCGGTGGATTGATGGTGTCGGCCGCGTCTTGGGTTGAGGGATTGGTGAGGGTGGGTATTTTTTGGGTTTCCAGTTTGTGATGATGAGGGAGTGGCCTTGCCCCGCGTCTATTGGTTGAGGGATGAGGGGTAGATGGGGTCTTGTGCCCCGCTCTTGGTTGAGGGATGAGGGTGGTAGAGGGGGTCCTGGGCCCTGCTCTTTGTTGGAGGGGGGATGAGGGGTTAGATGGGGGTCCTGTGCCCCCGCTTTCTTGGTGGGGAATGAGGGGTGATGGGGTCTGATGGCCCGGGGGTCTTGGTTGAGGGATGAGGGGTTAGATGGGTGTCCTTGTGCCTCGGTCTTTGGTTGAGGGCTGAGGGGTGCTGGGTTTCCTGGCCCCGGTTTTGGTTGAGGGAATGAGGGGTTAGATGGGTCTGGGCCTGCGGTCTTGTTGGAGCTGGGATGAGGGGTAGATGGGGTCCTGTGCCCCGCGTCTTTGGTTGAGGGATGAGGGGTAGATGGGGTCCTGTGCCCGACGTCTTTGTGTTGAGGGATGCAGGGGTAGATTGGTCACGGCCCCCGCTTCTTTAGTTGGAGTGGGATGAGGATGTGGATGGGGTCCTGGGCCCCACGTCTTTGGTTGGTGCTGGGATGAGGGGTAGTAGTGGGGCCCAGCCCACGTCGTTGGTTGGTGATTGGAGAGGGGTTTAATACTTTAGGTTCCGGGCCCCGTCTTTGGTTGATGATGGGATGAGGGGTAGATGGGTCCGGGGCCCCAGTCTTTGGGGTTGGTGATTGAGGATGAAGGGGTGGTCGTGGGGTCACCGGGCATCCGCGGCTTTGGTTGTTGCTTGGAATGAGGGGTAGATGTTGGTAAACGGAGCCGCTCCTTTGGTTGGATGGGATGAGGGGTAGATGGATCATAGCGCCGGTCTTTGATGGAGCGGGGATGCGAGTAAGAGGGGTCCCGGGCCCGTGGTCTTTGGTTGGTGCTGGGATGCGGGGTATATTGGGTTCCTAGGCGCCGAGTATTGGTTGATGCTGGGATGAGGCGGGATGCGTTGGCCTGCATCTTTGGCGGAGCTGGATGAGGGGTAGAGGGGGGGTCCGGCCCTGCGTTTTGATGGTTGCGGGATGAGAGGTAGATGGGGGTCTTGGGCCCTGCGTCTTTGGTGGGTGCTGGGCTGGGATGAGGGGGTATATCGGGTGCCTGGGCCCCGCGTCTTTGGGTGTGAAGATGGATGAGGTGCCGCTGGGTCCCGAGCCGAGTCTTTGGTTGGCGCTTGGATGGGGGTGGAGAATTGAGTCCCAGGCCCCGCATCTTTGGTCGGTGCGGGAAAGAGGGGTATATTTGGTTTTTCGGGCCCCACGTCTTTGGTTGGTGAGGGATGAGGAGTAGATGGGGGTCCTAGTGCCCACGTCTTTGGTTGGTGCTGGGATGGGGTAAGGTACCGGGCCCCGCGTCTTTGGTTGGAGCGGGATGAGGGTATAGTGGGTCCGGGCTCCGGTCTTGGTTGGTTGCTGGTGAGGGTATATTTGGTTCCGGGCCCCACACCTGTGGTGGTGCGGATGAGGAGGGTAGATGGGGGTCCCGGGCCTGGTCTTTGGTGGTGCTGGGATAGGGGTATCTTGGGTCACGGGCTGCAGTGCTTTGGTTGGTGCTGGGATGAGGAGGCAGATGGGTTCCTGGGCCCTGCGTCTTTGGTTGGAGCTGGGATGAGGGGTATATTTGGGCCCGGGCCCGTGTCTTTGGTTGGTGCTGGGATGATGAGGAGGCAGATGGGTTCCCGGGCCCTGCGTCTTTGGTTGGTGCTGGGATGAGGGGTATATTTGGTCCCGGGCCCCGTGTCTTTGGTTGGAGCTGGGATGAGGGGTATATTTGGTTCGGCCCCACATCTTGTTGGTGATGGGAATAGGGAGGAAGATGGGATACGGGCTCGCGTCTTTGGTTGGATGCTTGGGATGAGGAGGCAGATGGCCCGTCCCGGGGCCAGCGTATTTGGTTGGGTGGGATGAGAGGCGATGGGTTCCGGGCCCTTGCGTCTATGGGTTGGAGCTGGGTGAGGGGTGGGGGGTCTATTGTACACGGGACCGTTGTCTGGGCACCGTTGTCTAGGTTGGTGCTGGGATGTGGGGTAGATTTGGTCCTGGGCCCCGCGTCTTTGGTTGGAGCTGGGATGTGAGTCGCTGTCTTCAGCTTCCCACTTGGTAAACTTGAAGAGTAGTCGCTGCCGCCTGCTGCGGGGATCCCCCGGGAAATATCCTGGAGCAGATTAGTAATTAGAGGAATTATCTGGTGTTGGGATCGGTAACCTCCCCGCTCTCTCTATTTCCCCTTTAAGCTTCATTTCTCTATCTCTTAATTTATCTTAATTATTCTTAACTTCTGAGACGACTGATGGATGAGTGATCAGAGAGGAGGGAACAATCAACGGGAACGCCGAAACTAAGGCGCCGTTCACACGCTCGGTGGTTCAGATGCAGTTTTTGACGTCCAAACCAGGAGTGGAGTGAAAATCTATGTCTAGTTTTGGGGTTCTGCTGCCCATGAGAATTATTTTGGGGGCTTTGGGCCCTATGATAAATGTTCTTATGTTCTCACTTCTTTCTTTCTGCAATTTTTTTTTCAAAAAGTCCCAAAAAAGTCTCAAAATGTATAAAAAGTCCCAGCGCATCCATTAGCCGGGCCTGGAGTGATGGTGACTGTGCTTTGCCCGGTGCTGGACGCACAGCAGTTCTGACTTTTCTGCAGATTAATGAAGAGGTGGAAATCGTCCTCGGAGACTTTTTTTTTAGCAGCGAAAAGTCTAAAAAACCTCAATGTGACGACTTTACAGGAAAAGCAATGATAAATAATCGGCTATGGAAGACACGGAAGACGAGGTGCCGAGGCTCACCCATCCCCCGCTCTGATGAATATGGAGGGATATGATCCGGCGCGCTGAAGAGTTAAAGGGTGTCACCTGAAAGAAAATTTATTAACTTTTAAAAAGACGACTCGACAGACATCATGTCTTTGACGGGGACTCTCTGAGCAGGACCACTTCATGATCCCATTGCTGGCGTAGCGGGACTCTCTGAAGAACACTTCATATCCCTTCTGTTTCTGTGAGCGGGGCCCCTCTGAGCAGACATTCAGATTCCTCTGTGCTGTGACGCACTCTCTAGCAGACCTTCACTGAGCCTCTGTGCTGTGGCGGGAGACTTCTCCTGAGCAGACACTTCATGATCTCTGTGCTGTGCGCGGGACTCTTCTGAGCAGAACATCAATCCCTCTGTGCGGAGCGGGGACTCTCGAGCAACACTTCATGATCCCTCGCGTAGGCCCTCTACCCGCCTTCGTGATCCCTCGATGGGGGGACTCTCTGAGCAGACATTCATGACTCTCTGTGCTGTGAGCGGAGATCTCTGAGCAGACTTCCTGATCCCTCTGTGCTGTGAGCGGACTGGGGCTCTCTGACAGACACCTTCATGATTCCCTGTGCTTGAGTCGGGATCTCTCTGAGCAGACCTTCATGCTCCTCTGGAGTGTGCGCGAGGGGGGACTCCTCTGAGCAGAAACTTCATGATCCCTCTTGCGTGAGTGGGCTCTCCTGAGCCAGACAATTCATGAGCCCTCGTGGTGAGGGACTCTCGACTCACTCAGTTCTGGCGGAGGGGCTCTCTGGCAGACCTTCATGATCCTCTGTGCTGTGAGCTGGAGCTCTCTACAGCAGACACTTATGATCCCTCTGTGCTGTGACGGGATGTGCGACTTCATTACCTGGTGCTTGAGCAGGAGCCCTCGACACTCATGATCCACTCTGTGCTTTGAGCGGGCTCTCGAGCAGACACTCTTCATGATCCTCTGTGTGTACGGGACTCTGCGAGCAGCTACTTCATGATTCATCTGTTCTGGAGCGTGGACTCTCTGAGCAACACTTCATGATTCCTTGCTGTTTGTGAGCAGGGACTCTCTGAGCAGACACTTCAGATCCCCCTCTGTGCGTGGAGCGGGCTCTCTCTGCAGCACACTATATCCATCTGGTGCTGTGGCGAGGACCTCCTGAGCAGACACTTCATGATTCCTCTGTCGGCTGTGCGTGGGGACTCTCGTAGCTGACACTTCATGACCCCTTGCTGTGAGCGGCGGACTCTGAGCAACACTGTCATGACCTCTCTGTGCTGAGCGGGGACTCTCTGAGCAACACTTATGACCCCTCTGAGGCTGGCGGGAGGGGGCTCTGCTGAGCAGAGACACTTCTGATCCCTCTTGCCGTGAGCGGGGGGACTCTCTGCAGCAGGACACATCATGATCATCGTGACTGTGAGCGGGCACTCGAGCAGACACTTCAGATCCCTCTGTGCGTGAGCGGGCCTCTGAGCAGTAACTTCATGATCCCTGCTGTCTGTGAGCGGGGTGACTTGAGCAGTCAACCTTCATATCCCTCTGTACTGTGAAGCGGGACGCTCCTTTGCGCAGGACACTTCATGATCTCTCGTGCGTGGAGCGGCGACTCTATCTGAGCGAACACTTCATGATACCTCGATGTCTGTTGAGCGCGGACCTCTCTGATGCGACACTCTGATCCCTCTGTGCTGTGAGGCTGGGGATCCTCGAGCGACACTCATGATCCTTGTGCTGGAGAGGGGAGCTCTGAGCAGCACTTCATGATCCTCTTACATGTGAGGGTGGTCTCTCTGAGCAGAACTCATGATCCCTCTGTGACGTGAGCGGGGACTCTCTGAGGCAGACACATTCTAGCTCCCTCTGTGCCGTGGAGCGGGAGACTCTAGCAACACTTCATGATCCTCTGTGCTGTGAGCGGGGACTCTCTGAGCAGCACTTATATCCTTGTGCTGTTAGCGGGGTACTCTCTGAGCAGACATCTTCATGATCCCTCGGCTGTGAGCGGGATCTCTTGAGGCCAGACACTTCATGATCCCCTGTGCTGGTGAAGCGGGAACTCTGAGCAGACACTTCATGATTCCTCTGTGCGTGAGGAGGAGACTCTACGGAGCAGACACTCATCTATCCCTACGGTGCGTGAGCGTGGACTCTCTGAGCAGAACTGCTCCATTAGAGTCAACAAGATAACAGTGCTAGAATCAAGCGCAAGAGCATGGGAAATCACCCTGAAGCAACTAATCTGCGATAGTAATTCTTCCCCTCCACAGACTGAAGAAGTCGCGTCGCTCGGTCTATAGCGAAACCCTGTGGTGCGAGACTCTCTGAGCAGACACTTCATGATTCCCTGTGCTGTCGAGCGTGGACTCTCTGAGCATGCACTGGTCCATATCCCTCATGTGCTGTTACGGGACTCTCTGAGCAGACATTCTCTCATGATCCCTCTGTGGTGAGCAGGGACTCTCCTGAGCAGATCCTTCCATGACTCCTCTGTGCTTGAGCGGGGACCTCTCCTGATCAATACACATATGATGCCCTCTGTGCTCGTGAGCGGGGACCTCTCTGGGCAGACACTTCATGATCCCTCTTGTGTGTAGCGGGGACTCTGAGCAGAACACTTCATGATCTTTCCTCTTGGTGTAGCGGGACTCTCCCTGAGCAGACACTTCATGACCCTCTGTGCTGTTAGGGGGAGTCTCACGAGCAGACCACTTCATGATCCCTCTGTGCTGGAGCGGGGACTCTTGGCAGACACTTCATGATCCCTCTAGTGACTGTGAGTCGGGGACTCATGATGCAGACCCTTCATGATCCTCTGTGCTGTGAGCCGGGGGATCTCTGAGCAGACACCCTCATGATCCTCATGTCTGTGAGCGGGAATCTCTGACGAGCAACTCATGATCCTCGGTTGCTTAGTGGGGACTCTCTGAGCAGCACTTATGATCCCTCTAGTGCTGGAGCGGGTACTCTTGAGCAACACTCATGATCCGCTGTGCTAGTGGCGCTTGGGGCGGACTCTCTGACAGACATTTCATGTTCACTACGTGCTGTGAGCGGGGAACTCTGAGCAGACTTCATGAATTCCCTGTGCTGTGAGCGGGGACTCTCTGAGGCAGAACTTCATGATCCCCTGTGGCTGGAGCGGGGACTTCTCTGAGCAGACACGTTCATGATTCCTCGTGCTGTGAGCGGGGAATCTCTGAGCAGAATTCATGATCCCTCTGCTGTGAGTACGGGACTTCTGAGCAGACAACTTCTGAATCCCTCTGTGCTGTGAGCGGGTCGCTTGAGAAGGACCACACATGATCCCCCCTTCCCACCAATACTAATGGGACCAAGAAAAAACTATGTAACACCACCTACGTACCTCATATCTCTTGGCATCTATTTCTATGCAGACAGAGTAACACGCCCAGCGCCAACAGCGTAATGACATCACACGCTGCCGGTGCTGGGACGCTTACTTCCTGTGCGCAGCTCGCAACAGTATTGGATCGCAGCTCCATAGGGAAATGGAACAGTGCATCAGACTGCAGCCGGCAGAAGGCGACCCCCCTCCCCAATAAGATCTAATGTCGTCGGTATATATGTGACAGGGGGCCCGGACCGAGGCTGGCACAGTGCATTATATTTTTGTATTAGCCCCGGCCCTGCCCATCCCTGCCATCGGGCCTGGTCATTGGCTTGATGATGCGCCAGTAGGCGCGAAGGCCCCGTCCGACAGGTCCCGCACTCCCTGTACTTATGCACCGAATAATAAAGAAACTTCAAGCATTGGTTGAGTTTGCCGTTAACTTTCTCCTTCACTTGGAATATGTTGGACTATACGCTATGACAGCAGGCACCACTAGCTGTGAATCATTAAGGACTGTATTGTTGGAGCTGTCACGGATACCAGTGGTTGCCCCATTTTGGTTGTGTGTGCGACAAGTTGATTGGATTGTGCCAGAGTGTATACTCAAATAACCATATTTTAATATCAGTAATCATCACTGTATAAATATGATATAATCACACGTAGACTGACCTATAATCACGATAAACGACTATCTCACTGTATATACTGACTTATCATCACTGTATAATACTGACATTATCACGGTATAATCGCCTATCCACTGTATAATACTGACCTATCATCACCGGATAAGAATGAACCTATCAAGCTGTATAACACTACCTATGATCCTGCTTAATATGAAGAATACTGAACTATAATCACTGATAATTATGACTATCATCACTGTAATAATACTGACCTTCATCCGTATAATACTGCCTATCATAATGCCTATAATACGGACCTATCATCACCGTATAACTACTGACAGCATAGCTGTATAATAGACCTATTATCACTGATAATATGGCCTATCATCACTGTTCATACGACCTATCAAAACCTGTACAATATGACCTATAAACTGTATAATACTGAACTATCATCACGTAGAATACCGACATCATCACGTTATAATACTGACTATCACCACCGCATAATACTGAACTATCACCACGGAAAACACTGACATATAACACCGGATAATACGACCCTATAACATGTATAATACCTGACCATCTACTGAATAATCATGACTATCATAACTGATAAACAACTGGTATAAATACTATACAATGCTGAACTATCAAACGGATAATATGACCTATAATCACTGATAATACTGACCTATCAAACTGTATAACACTGTATAAACTATCTAATGCGGACTATCATTACCCATTAACTGTATATTCTGAACTATCAGAGCGATATACAGGACCGATCACCATGTATAAACTGGACCTATCATCACGTATAATACTGAACTATCACCAGGTTAAATATGGAACCTATCCACCACCTGTATTATACTGAAAATCATCACCGTTAATACTGACCTATCATCACTGTATACTAATGTATAATACTTGACCCATCATCAACGTTACTAATACTGACCTATAATCACCGGATAATCTGACCTATCATTCACTGTATGAAACTGTATAATACTGACCCCCCATCATTTCACCGTATTTATAATAATAAATCATCATGTATAATACTAAACCTATCATCACCAATAATAATGACCTACATCACGTACAATAATGTTCATAATACTGACCCTATCCTCCAGTATAATACTACGCCCTCATAAAAATCTTATAATACTACCTATCCTCACCATACAATTATGACCTATCATCACTGATAATTACTGACCTTATCATAACAAAATACGACCTATCGTCACAGGTAATCCTGACCTATATAACCGTATAATACGGACCTATCATCATCGTATTAATACTGACCTATACCATCGTATAAACTGACCTATCATCTCTGTATAATACTGACTATAACCACTGTATAATATGGACCTATCACCATGTATAATACTGACCATGATTCACCGTATAATACTAACCTGTCATCACCGTATAATACTGACCTATATCACTCTAATACTACACCTGTCCTCACCGTAAACACTACTGAGTATCATCTCTGTATAATAAGGTATAATAAGACATATCAACACCAAATAATACGACATATCATCACCAAATAAATTGACCTACATCACTGCTATAATAATGCCTATCATCACCGTATAATACTGTATAAATACTGACCTATCATCATGTATAATACTGACCTATCATCACCAGTAATATGACCATCATACTGTATCATACTGACTATCAACACTGTATAATACGCCTATCATCACGTATAATACTGACATCCATTACCTTTTAATACTGTTGTAACACTGACTTATCATAACGGTATAATCTGTATAATACTGACTATCATTACCCTATAAATGTATATGCTTGTCTATGCATAAATGTTACAAACACTGACCTATCATTACCCTATAGTACTGTATAATACTGTATAATACTGTCATCACCATAAATATGACATAATCCGTAAAGGATAATACTGACCTATCATAACCATATAATACTTGTCCTACATCACCGTATAATACTGACCTATCAGCAGTATTACTAACATGTCCATCACCGTATACACTGACCATCAACACGTATAACACTGAATATCATCACAGTATAATATGACCTATATCACTGTAGAATACTAAAAACCTGTCAATCAAATATATATGACGTATCATCTCCTGGATAATTACTGTATTATACTGACTATCATCCAGCATAATACCTGACATATATCACTGATACTACTGACATCATCACTGTATAATAACTAACCTATCATCCCAGTAAATATTAAACTGTATACTGTATAATACTGTCTAATTAATGAACCTATATCCACTGCCTATCTGACTCTCATCTATGTATAATACTGTATTAATAATGAACCCGAATCATTACACCTTTAATACTTGTATACAATGACTTCTATATCCCATGTAAAACACTGACTATTCAGTACCTATAGTATTTATAATACTGACCTATCATTACCCTTAAATACGTTAATATGACCTATCATCAATATATAATACTGAACTATCATCACTGTCTAAGACTGACTAGCATTCAATGTAAATTACTGCATAATACTGACCTATATTACCCTATAATACTGTACAATAGACCTATCATCAATTGTTATAATGCTGACCTATCATTACTATAATACTGTATAATACTGAACTATCATACCATTAAATACTGACCTAATAACAACTGTAAACAATGAACTATCATCACCATATTATACTGACCTATCACAACTGGTATAACATGACCTATCATTACCCTAAATACTGTATAATACTGACTAATTTCATGTATAATACTGCTAATAATGACCTATCATCACTGTACAATAACTGAGCTATCATCAGGCTACAAATACTGAAACGTCATGACCCTTAATAACTGTACAATACTGACCTATATCTTGTATAATGTGACCTATTCATTACCCTATCAATATGTAAATACTTGACTTTCACCACAATATAATACGGGACCTATCACAACTGTATAACACTGACAATCCCCACTGTTAATATAATACTGATCTATCATCACTGTTTAACACGGACCCAATCCCCACGATAATACTGATCTATATCACTGTGTAACAAGCTTATCATTCACCGTATAATACTGATCCTTAATCACTGTATAAACTGATAACACGGAAATATCATCACGTTATAATACTGACCTTAATCATTGTACAATACGGACCTATAATACTGTATAATAACTGCATAACTACTGACCTATATCACTTTAGAATACTGGACCTCATCACTGATAATACTGACATATCATCACTGTATCATACTGCATAATACTGAACATTACCACTGGATAATACTGCTTTATCATGTACAATACTGACTATGCAGTAAGTATAAAACTGTAAACTGACTATCTCACTTTAGAATAGACTATCATCACTGTATAATACTGCTATCACTCCACTGTTTATAGTGCACTAAAACTGGGACCCCATATAACACAATGTAACTACCGGACGATATCAGGGCAAATACTGACTATCACATGTATTAATACTGACCTATCATCACTCTGTAAATACGCATTAATAATGACCTATGACCACGTATAATTACTGACCTAATCATCAGCATAATTATGACCTATCAATCACTTGTTAATAATGACATATCACCACTGTATAATATGACTATCATACTGTATAATACTGAACTATCTCACTGTATAATACGTAACATGACATTCATCACCGTATAATACTGACCTATCATCACTGTACAATACTGACTATCATCACCGTATAATAGCGGACCTCATCAGCACGTATCCTACTGATATCATCACTGTATAATAAGACCTATTCACTGTTTACACTGTATAACACGGACCTTCCCTCATGATAATTACTGACCTATATCACGTATAATACTGACCTATCCATCACGTATAAACTAGCCTATCATCACTGTCTATAGTATAACCTGACTATCATCACTGTATAATACTGAATATCATAACAAGTGGCGGAGCAGATCTTCTCGAGGAGGTCATTGCAGGACGCGCCTACATCTTTGGTGGCCATTTCCTTCTTGCTGTCTTGTATCTGGGAGTCTCCAGCAGACGGTGGAAGTGGCGGAGCAGATCTTCTCGAGGAGGTCATTGCAGGACGCGCCTCCATCTTTGGTGGCCATTTCCTTCTTGCTGTCTTGTATCTGGGAGTCTAAGTGGCGGAGCGGATCTTCTCGAGGAGGTCATTGCAGGACGCGCCTCCATCTTTGGTGGCCATTTCCTTCTTGCTGTCTTGTATCTGGGAGTCTCCAGCAGATGGTGGAGGTGGCGGAGCGGATCTTCTCGAGGAGGTCATTGCAGGACGCGCCTCCATCTTTGGTGGCTAGGGAGGAGGACAGAGGGGCTGGAGGAGGGACCAGAGGGGCTGGAGGAGGACAGAGGGGCTGGGAGGAGGACAGAGGGGCTGGAGGAGGGACAGAGGGGCCTGGAGGAGGAAAGAGGGGCCGGAGGAGGGCAGAGGCGGCCTGGAGAGGACAGCAGAGGGGCCTGGAGGAGACAGAGGGGCTGGAGGGGGACAGAGGGGCCTGGAGGGGGACCAGAGGGGCCGGAGGGGCCTGGAGGAGACAGAGAGGGGCCTGGAGGGAGGACAGAGGGGCCGGGAGGCGGGACAGAGGGGCCCCTGGAGGACCCCCGGAACAGAGGGGCCTTGGAGGAGGACAGAGGGGATGGGGAGGACAGAGGGGCCCTGGAGGAGGACCAGAGGGGCCCTGGAGGAGGACAGAGGGGCCTGGAGGAGGACAGAGGGGCCTGGAGGAGGACAGAGGGGCCTGGAGGAAGACAGAGGGGCCTGGAGGAGGAAGAGGGGCTGGAGGAGGACAGAGGGGCCTGGAGGAGGACAGAGGGGCCTGGAGGAGGACGGAGGGGCCGGAGGGGGGACAGAGGGGCCTGGGGAGTACAGAGGGGCCTGGAGGAGGACAGAGGGGCCTGGAGGGATAGGAGGACAGAGGGGCCATGGAGGAGCGCAGAGGGCTGGAGGACGGACCGAGATCGGGGCCGTAGGAGGACAGAGGGCCGGAGGAGGACAGAGGGACAGGAGGAGGACAGTAGGGCCCCCTGGAGGAGGGACAGAGGGGCCTGGAGGAGGGACAGAGGGCCTGGAGGAGGAACAGAGGTCCTGGAGGGGACGAGGGGCCTGGAGGAGACAGAGGGGCCTGGAGGAGGACAGAGGGGTGGAGGTGAGGACAGAGGGGTCTGGAGGAGACAGAGAGGGTCTGGAGGAGGACAGGGGGTCTGGAGGGGAGAAGAGGGGCTGGAGGAGGACAGAGGGGGTCTGGAGGCGACAGAGGGGTTCTGGAGGCGAGGACAGAGGGTCTGGAGGAGGAGCAGAGGGGTATGGAGGCAGGACAGAGGGTTGGTCTGGAGGAGGAATGAGGGGTCTGGAGGAGACGAGGGGGTCTGGAGGAGGAGGACGACAGAGGGGTCTCTGGAGGGAGGAGGACGACAGAGGGGTCTCGAGGAGGAGGACGACAGAGGGGTCTGGAGGAGGAGGAGACGACAGAGGGGTCTGGAGGAGGAGGACGACAGAGGGGTCTGGAGGAGGAGGAGGACAGAGGGGGCTGGAGGAGAGGACCAGAGGAGCCTGGAGGAGGAGTGACAGAGAGCATGGAGGAGGAGGACAGAGGGAGCCTGGAGGGAGGAGGACAGAGGAAGCGACTGGAGGAGGAGGACAGAGGAGTCTGGAGGAGGAGGAGGACAGAGGAGTCTGGAGGAGGAGGGAGGGACAGAGGGAGGAGTCTGGAGGAGGGGAGGACAGAGGAGTCTTGGAGGAGGAGGAGGACAGAGGAGTTGGAGGAGGGGAGGACAGAGGAGTCTGGGAGGAGGAGGAGACAGCAGAGGTCTGGAGGCGGAGAAGGACAGGGAGTCTGGGAGGAGGAAGACCAGAGGAAGTCTGGAGGACGGAGGACGATGAGAGTGAATGGAAAGTCGGGAGAGAGGGCCAGACGGAGTGAGGGAAGAGAAGTGCTGGCAGGAGGAGGAGGACAGTAGTGTGGGGCATGGGAGGAGGGACAGAGGGGCCTGGAGGAGGACAGGAGGGGTCTGGAGGAGGACAGAGGGGTCTGGAGGAGGACAGAGGGTCTGGAGGCGGAACAGAGGGTCTGGAGGAGACAGAGGGGGTTCTGGAGGAGGGAGGGGGGTCTGGAGGAGGGAAGAGGGGGTCGGAGGAGGGACAGAGGGTCTGGAGGAGGCCAGAGGGGTCTGGGAGGAGGACCAGAGGGTGGGAGGAGGGACAGAGGGGTCTGGAGGAGGACGAGGGGTATGGAGGAGGACAGCGGGGTTGGAGGAGGACAGAGGGTCTGGAGGCGGAGGGGACGACAGAGGGTCTGGAGGAGGGGGCACGACAAGAGGGGTCTGAGGCGGAGGACGACAGAGGGTTTTTCCTTGCGGGAGGAAGGAGGACGAACAGAGGGTCTGGAGGAGGAGGAGGGAGACAGAGGAGAGCTTGGAGGTAGGAGGACAGGGCAGCCTGGAGGAGGAGGATTCAGAAGGAGCCTGGAGGAGGAGGCCAGAGAGGCCTTGGAGGAGGCGGACAGAGTGAGGCCGGAGGAGGGGAAGAGGGAGTCGGGGGGAGGGAGGACAGAGGAGTCTGGAGGAGGAGGAAGGACAGAGGAGTCTGGAGGAGGAGGAGGCCAGAGGAGGAGTCTGGAGGAGGAGGAGGACAGAGGAGTCTGGAGGAGGAGGAGGACAGAGGAGTCTGGAGGTAGGAGGAGGACAGAGGAGTATGGAGGAGGGGGAGGACAGGAGGGTTCGGAGGGGAGGAGGACAGAGGAGTCTCTGGAGGAGGAGGAGGACAGACGGAGTCTGGAGAGGAGGAGGACGAGGAGTCTGGGGAGGAGCCGAGGACAGAGGAGTCTGGAGAGGAGGAGGACAGAGGAGCCTGGAGGAGGAGGGGGACAGAGGAGCCTGGAGGAGGAGGGGGACAGAGGAGTCTGGAGGAGGAGGGGGACAGAGGAGCCTGGAGGAGGAGGAGGACAGAGGAGTCTGGAGGAGGAGGAGGACAGAGGAGTTAGTACATCCATGATGGTGGTGGAACCCTACCTCTAGATCTTCTCTCCATCCTGTACTGTTGCTGTGACAAGAAGCTCATCAGATCAGAGTTGGTGACCAACCCTTGGAGATCCCAGATGATATCAGCTGTCAGTCATCATGTAGAAGGGACGATGACCCCAGACAGACAAGAAGCAGCTTAGGACATCCCACTGCATGGCCTACACCACAGACAAATAGAAGGTAATGTCCTCTAATGGTCTCAGGTCCTCCAGACAGAGGCCGCACTGCAGAGCCATCAATCTGATTGGGAGACTGGGAAATCTGATTTGGAACGATTTAACCACCAATTAGCTTTTATCGATGTCACTGTTCATTGAAAGTCAAAGATTTATCAGATGGGCTGCGGCGACAAGGAAGACCCGGAGTCTCATCTCAACCCTGAGCATTCTGGTTAAAGAGCTAAAAATTAATGTCCCAAAGAGACGGAAAATATAGACAACACAGATGGGATTCTGGAGGATACCCCCTGGAACAATGGGTGTCCTAGAGCGTCCACCAAGAGCGGCATCTAGAAAACTGGTCAGGCGACCACAGATTCCTCCAGGTGGAGGCCGACATATGAGGGAACATAGGGTGTCACAGTTTATAAGGAAGCGAGCAGCAGGAACCAGGGAAATGGGGAAGGGAAAACTGTCCCTTACTCTATAGTTAAGCTTCTCCGGACCCGACAACTTCTCTCTCTCTGAACACAAAAACCTCACCAGATAGTAGGGAAAGGACTGAATGATACTAGGGTTAGGAGTACCAAATTTGGGCCCCCTTCACGAAAAGATTTCTGCAGGTAAAACTTGGTGAACTAGCAATCCCACCATGCGCACATCACACAACCGAGACTGAATACAGGAAGGAGGCAATACGGAGGACAGGAATAATGGAAAACAACCAGAGCAGGTCCATGAGGCACCAACAACTACATAAACACAAAGGGGAACAGACAGGAAAGTGGTGAGTGTCTACAAGAGAACAGACAGGAAAGTGGTGAGAGACTACAAGAGAACAGACAGGAAAGTGGTGAGTGACTACAAGAGAACAGACAGGAAAGTGGTGAGAGACTACAAGAGAACAGACAGGAAAGTGTATAATACTGACCTATCAACACCAAATAATACTGACCTATCATCACCATATAATACTGACCTATCATCACTGTATAATACTGACCTATCATCACCGTATAATACTGTATAATACTGACCTATCATCACTGTATAATACTGACCTATCATCACCAGATAATACTGACCTATCATAACTGTATAATACTGACCTATCAACTGTATAATACTGACCTATCATAACTGTATAACACTGTATAATACTATATAATGCTGAACTATCATTACCCTATTACACTGTATAATTCTGACCTATCATGAGCGTATAATACTGACCTATCACCAATGTATAATACTGACCTATCATCACCGTATAATACTGACCTATCACCACGGTATAATACTGACCTATCACCACTGTATAATACTGAAATATCATCACCGTATAATACTGACCTATCATCACTGTATAATACTGTATAATACTGACCCATCATCACCGTATAATACTGACCTATCATCACTGTATAATACTGACCCATCATCACCGTATAATACTGACCTATCATCACTGTATGATACTGTATAATACTGACCCATCATCACCGTATAATACTAACCTATCATCACTGTATAATACTAACCTATCATCACCATATAATACTGACCTATCATCACTGTATAATACTGTATAATACTGACCTATCCTCACTGTATAATACTGACCTATCATAACTATATAATACTGACCTATCATCACCATATAATTCTGACCTATCATCACTGTATAATACTGACCTATCATAACTATATAATACTGACCTATCGTCACAGGATAATACTGACCTATCATCACCGTATAATACTGACCTATCATCACCGTATAATACTGACCTATCATCACTGTATAATACTGACCTATCACCACTGTATAATACTGACCTATCACCACTGTATAATACTGACCTATGATCGGTGTGAGGCTCCTTTAAGCTGCACATTGCTGGCTGGTGGGATGGTGCACGACGCTCTGGAGGAAGTTACGCAGCCCGGATCATGCCCTCAGATAAAAAGCTGCGATTGAAAGTGATGGCTCAAGGATTTAGCCTCAGTATTAACTTGCAGAGATAGAAGCGCAGGAGATTTCCTAAAGCCGCTGCATTGGCCGGGTGCAGAAAGCTGCGGTGCCGCTCCGGCTTCTCCGGACATCGGGAACATAAAAAGTTTTGCTGCTGATTTGTGCCGTGGAGTCCCGGGGAGCAGCTCTCACCCCCTGGATGTGACGGGGCACCGGCTGCCGGACCGACACCCATATGGAGTATTAACGGGATGTACAAGCCGCAGGAAGCCGCCGGAGCTAGCGCACAGTGTGCACGGGTCCCCGCGGTAAGGAGGGGCGAGGGGCAGCACCGGGAATGTGCTACCGGGGGGCAAACTTGTCCTTGTTCACACGCTTTATTACCGGAACTTTTTGCAAAGACCGAACCGCAGAAAGACATAGACTTCATCATCCTCCAACTATCACATCTATCTATTATCTATCTATAATGTATCCAAATATCTCCTATCTGTCTGTATCTATCTCTCTATTTTATATCTATCTATATATCAATATCTATCTATTATCTATCTATCTCCTATCTATCTATCTATCTATATATCAATATCTATCTCCTATCTATCTATCTATCTATCTATCTATCTCCTTCCTTCCTATCTATCTATCTATCTATCTATCTATCTTCCTTCCTATCTATCTATCTCCTATCTATCTATCTATCTATCTATCTCCTATCTATCTATCTCCTATCTCTCTATCTATCTATCTATCTATCTATCTCTTATCTATCTATTATCTCTCTATCTATCTGCTATCTCCTTCTATCTCATCTATCTATCTATCTATCTCATATCTATCTCATAGCTCTATCTCATCTATCTTATCTCCTATCATCTATCTATCTATCTATCTACTATCTTCTCCTATCTATCTATCTATCTCTATCTATCTATCTATCTATCTCCTATCTATCTAGCTATCTAATCTAATCTATCTATCTACTATCTATCTATTCTCAGATCGATCCTCTATCTATCTATCTCCTCTCTATCTATTCATATCTATCTATCTATCTATCTATCTTATCTATTCTATCTATCTATCTTCATCTATATCTATCTCCTATCTATCTATCTAACTATCTCCTTCTATCTATCTCCTACTATCTTCTATCTATCTATTCTAGCTATCTATCTATCTAACTATCTATCTATCTATAATCCTATCGATCTATCTATCTATCTATCTATCATTATCTATCTCCTGTCTATCTCCTATCTATCTATCTAAATACAAGCAGTCCCTGGGTTACATACAGGATAGGTTCCATAGGTCTGTTCTTAAGTTGAATTTGTATGTAAGTTTTGAACTGTATATTATAACTGTAAGCCAAACACGAATTTTTTTTTTGTCCCATGACAATTGGAGTTTCCAAATTTTTGGCTGTAATGACCAGGTATTATCCATCAAGCTTCATTCAGACACCTTATAGCTGAGCATTACATCAAGTAAGACATCCAGAGACTTCAACAAGGTCACAGGGTCATAGGGTCCGTCTGTAACTAGGGGTCATCTGTAAGTCGGGTGTCCTTAAGTAGGGGACCACCTGTATCTCATCTATCTATATCATAGCTCTCTATTTTATATCTATCTATCTATCTCTTGAATACTGTCCATAGACATGTGCTCTATATAGTTCTTACAGTCACACCTGCCGTCCATCATTCTATACACAATCACATAAAGGTGGGAGTATACAGAATATTTACATGGGGTGAGTACGTATAGTGCACGCCGTACATGCATTGAGTATACACACTGTATATATTGTACATTACAGTACACACACAATATATAATGCCAGATAAAACGGATATCCTACATAGGGGGTCAGTTTACAAAGTATAAATGATGTGGATACACACAGAATATATAGAGGGGATAAACATCATATATATATATATATATATATATTTCTCAGGAGATATGGAGTGACTTTATATATAGTGTCTGTGTATATGAAGTATGTATATATATGTATTTATGTGTGTGTGTATATATATATATATATATAAGATAGATAGATATATATATATATGTACACACAGAGTACAAATATATGCACCTGTACTACATGGTGGTGCCGGTGGTGCCCTGTCGTGTGGTACCGTATAACCGTACGTGTGGTGCCGGTGTGCCCTGTACATGCAGTGCCGTGTGCCCTGTACATGTTGTACCGTTGTGCCCCTGTACGTGTACCAGTATAACAGTACATGTGGTCCCCGGTTGTAACCTGTACATGTGAGGGGCCGGTGTGCCCTGTACATGTGGTACCGGTATAACCAGTACGTGTGGTGCCGGTGTGCCCTGTACATGTGGTACCGGTATAACCAGTACGTGTGGTGCCGGTGTAACCTGTACATGTGATGCCGGTGTGCCCTGTACATTGTGTACCGGTATAAAACAGTACGTGGTGGTGCCGGTGTGCCCTTAACTGGGGTACCGGTATACCAGTACGTGTTCTTGTGCTTGTAACCTTACCACATCAGATATAGAAACCAGGTGTGCCCTGTACATGATGGTCCGGTATAACCAGTACGTGTGGTGCCGGTGTGCCCTGTACATGTGGTACCGGTATAACATTACGTTGGGTGCCGTGGGTAACCTGTACAGGTTGAGGCCGGTATAACCATACGTATGGTGCCGGTGTGCCTGTGTGTGGTACCGTTATAGACCAGTACGTTGTGGTGCCGGTGTAACCTGTACTGTGATGCCGGTGGTGCCCTGGTACATGTGGTACCGGTATAACCAGTACGTGTGGTGCCGGTGTGCCCTGTACATGCAGTGCCCGGTGGTGCCCTGTACATGTGGTACCATTATAACCATACGTGTTGTGCCGTGTAACCTGTACATGGGATGCCGAGGGTGCCCTGTACATGGTGGTACCGTTGATAACCAGTACGTGTTGTACCGGGTGTAAGCCTGTGTGGTGTGGTGCCTGTGTCCCGTAACTGTGGGTGCCGTTTGGTAACCTGTGTGTGTGGTGCCGGGTGCCCTGTACTTGTGGTTGCCCCGGTGTGTACTGTGCATGTGGTGGCCGGTGGTCCCTGTACTTTGTCCGGTATAACATGTACCTGTTGGTGCCGGTGTGCCTGTACATTTTGGTTGCAGAGTGCCCGTACTTGTGCTGCCGGTGTAACCTGTGACATGTGGTTCGGTGTAACCTGTTCATGTGGTGCCGTGTGCCCTGTACCTGTGCTGCTGGTATAACCTGTACATGTGGTGACTGGTATAAATAACCTGTACATGTGGTGTCTGGTATAAACCTGTACATGTGGTGCCGGTGTAACCTGTACATGTGATGCCGTTGCTACCCTGTACGTGTGGTGCCAGTGGAACCTGTACTTGTGGTGCCGGGTAACCTGTACGTGGTGGTGCCGGTGTAAACCTTTACATGTGGTGCTGGATGCACATGTAATTGTGGTGCCGGTATAAACCTGTACATGTGGGTGCCGGTGTAACCTGTAACGTGTGGTGCTGTGTAAACCTTGTGCTGTGTGCCGGTTGTAACCTGTAGGTGTGGATCCGGTTTAAACCTGTACATGTGGTGCCTGTGTAACCCTGTGCGTGTGGTGCCGGTTTAAAACTGTACATGTGGTTGGCCTTGCTTATAACCTGTACGTGTGTGCGGTGTAACCTGTAGTGTGGAGCCGGTGTAACCTGTACGTGTGGTGCCGGTGGAACCTGTACGTGTGGTGCCGTGTAAACTGTACATTTGGTGCTGGTATAACCTGTACATTGTGGTGCCAGGTGTGCCTTACTGTGGTGCTGGAGTGCCCTGTACTTGTGGTGCGGTGTAACCTGTGCATGTGGTGCGTGTGCCCTTGTACATGTGGTGCTGGTATAAAAAAAAAAAACCTTTACATGGGTGCCGGTTATAACCTGGACATGTGGTGTGCCGGTGTAACCTGTACATGTGATGCCGGTGTAACTGTACGTGTGGTTCCGGTGTAACCTGGACGTGGTGGTGGGCCGGTGTAACTGTACATGTGGTGCTGGAGTGCCATTTACTGTGGTGCCGGTATAACCTGTAACATGTGTTGCCAGGTATAAAATACCTGTACATGTGGTGCCGGTGTACCTGTACGTGTGGTGCCTGTGTAACCTGTTGCGTGTGGTGCCGGTGTAATCTTACGTGTGGAGCCGGTGTGTACCTGTACGTGTGGGTGTCCAGTGTAACCTGTACGTGTGGTGCCGGTGGTGCTCTGTACGTGTGGTGCCGGTGAGCCCTGTACGTGTGGGTGGCCGGTGCCCTGTACGTGTGGTGCCGGTGTAAACCGTGCGTGCGGTGCCGTTACCTGTACTGCTGTGCCCGTGTAACCTGTACGTAGCGGTGCCGGTGTAACCTGTACGTGCGGTGCCGTGTAACCTGTACGTGGCGGTGCCGGGTAACCTGTAACGTGCGGTGGGCCGGTGTAAAACCTGTATGTGCCGGTGTAAACCTGTACCTGCGGTGTCGGTGTAACCTGTAACTTGCGGTGCCGTGTGTCACCTGTCTGCCGGTGGAACCTGTACATGCGGTGTCGTTGTAACCTGTACGTCTGTGCCTGTGTAACCTGTAACGCTGGCCGTTGTAACCTGTACATGCGGTGTCGTGTAACCTGTATCTGTCAATGCCGGTGTAACCCTGTACGTGTGATTCCGATGTGCCCCGTGGCGTGTGGTGGCCCGATGTGCCCTGTACGCGTGGTGCCGTGTAACCGGTGTGGTATGAGCATACAGACTTGTTTTGTGAAGTTTCTTTCGTTCTCAGGTCACTTTCATCCAGTTTTCGGCTGCTCACATTCCTCCAGTTCTCCTCAGGAATTATAGAGTATCTTGGAATGCGTGGATTACAACTGTGTATCTGTGTATATATCGGGTACTGCCGCGGGGCCGGGGCCGGGCTGTGTGCGTGGGCTGGGGTCTTACATTAGCTCTGCCAGGAGGATGTATATATATATATTTATATATATCTCTGTGTATATACATTATCAGTACATGCGCCGGGGCTGTGTCGGTTGGTCTGGGTTCTGTCACATTAGCTCTGCCAGTAGGATGTGTATATTTATCTGTGTATATACAGTTCAGTACAATGCGCCGGGGCTGTGTGCGGGTGTTTCCCGGGGGCTGTAAACATTGCTCTGTCCAGGGGATTGTATATATAATATAATCTGTGTATACATTATCATACATGCGCCGGGCTGTGTGCGGGGTTCCTGGGGTCTGTACATTAGCTCTGCAGGAGGATGTGTATTATATATATCTGTGTATCGCAGTATCATTACATTTCGCCGGGGCTGTGTGCGGGGGTGCCGGGGTCTGTACATTAGCTCTCCAGGAGATTGTATATAATAATATCTGTGTATATCAGTAATCAGTACATGCGCTGGGCTGTGGTCAGGGTGTCTGGGGTCTGGTACATTAGCTCTGCCAGTAGTTGTGTATATAGATATATCTGTGTTATCTACAGTATCAGTACATGCGCCGGGCTGTGTGCGGGGTTCCGGGGGCGACATTAGCTTCTGCCAGAGCTGTGTAATATATATATATCTGTGTATACAGTCAGTACAGCGCCTGGGCTGTTGCGGGGGTCTGGGGTCTGTACATTATCTCTGGCCGAGGAGGATGTTGTATATATTATAACCTGTGTATAATACGTATCAGTACATTCGTCCGGGGCGGTGTGCGGGGTCTGGGTCGTACATTAGCTCTGTGCCAGTAGGATGTGTATATATATATATCTGTTAGACAGTATCAGTAACTGGCGCCGGGCTGTGTGCGGGGGTCTGGGGTCTGTTACAGTAGCTCTGCAGGAGGATGTGTATGTATATATATCTGTGTATACATATCAGTACAATGCGCCGGGCTGTTGCGGGGGTCTGGGGTCTGTACATTAGCTCTGGCCAGTAGATGTGTATATATATATATCTGTGTATATCACATATCAGTACATGCACCGGGCTTGTCTCGTGGGTCGGGTCTGTACATTAGCTCTGCCAGTAGGACATGTGTATATATATCTGTGTATACGTAATCAGTACTGCGCCGGGGCTGTGTGCTGGGGGTCCGGGGTCTGTACATTAGCTCTACCAGGAGATGTGTATATAGATATCTGTGTATATACAGTATCATACCTCGCCGGTGCTGTTGCGGGGTCCGGGGGCTGTACATTAGCTCTGCCAGGAGGATTGTAATATATATATCTGTGTTATACAGTATCATACTTGCGCCGGGGGCTGTGTGCTTGGGTCTTGTGGCTTTACATTAGCTCTGCAGGAGGAAGGTGTATATATATTATACTGTGTATTACCGTATCATTACTGCCCGGGGCTGGTGTGCGGTGGTCTGGTCTGTACAATTAGCTCTGCCAGGAGGATGTGTATATATGTCTCTGAGTATAATACAGTAGCATACAATGCCCGCCGGGGCTGTGGTGCGGGGGTTCCTGGGGGCGTACATTAGCTTGCCAGGAGATGTGTATATATATCTGTGTATACGTATCAGTACAATGCGCCGGGTCTGTGTGGCGGGGGTCTGGGGTCTGTACATTAGCTCTCTGCCAGGAGGATGTGTATATATAATATCTTGTATATACGTATCATACATGCAAACGCGGGGCTGTGTGCGGGGGTCTGGGGTCGTACATTAGCCTGCCAGAGGATGTGGTATAGTATATAGATCTGTGTATAACAGTATCAGTACATGCTCCGGTGCTGTGGTGCTGGGGTCTGGGGCTTACATTAGCTCTGCCAGGAGGATGTTGTATATATATATACTGTGTATACCTATCAGTACATGCGCCGGGGCTGGTGCGGGGTCTGGGTCCCTGTACTTAGCTCTGCTGCCAGTAAGTGAATTGTATATATAATATCTGTGTATTACAGTATCAGTACTTCGCCGGGCGTGTGGCGTGGGTCTGGTCTGGTATCATTAGCTCTGCAATGAGGATGTGTATATATATATATCTGTGTATATACAGTATCAGTACATGCGGCCGGGGCTGTTGTTCTGGGGTCTGTGTCTGTACAATTAGCGCTGCCAGTAGGAATGTGTATATAGATATCTGTGTATACAGTATCAGTACATTCGCCGGGGCGTGTGCGGGTCTGGGTCTGTACATTATCTCTGCCAGGAGGAATGTGTATATAATATCTGTGGTATGTTACAGTAATCAGTACTGCGCCGGGGACTGTGTGCGGGGGTCCGGGCGGTACATTAGCTCTGCCAGTATGGCTGGTATATATATATCTGTGTATATCAAGTATCATACATGCGCCGGGGCTGTGTGTGCGGGGTCCGGGGGCTGTACATTAGCTTTCTGCCAGAGGATGTATATCTATATATATCGTGTATACTGTATCATTACATGCGCTGGGGCTGTGTGCGGGGTCTGGGGTCTGTACATTAGCTTCTGCCAGAGGATGTGTATATATATATATCTGTGTATACAGTAATGCAGTACATGCGCCGGGGCTGTGTGCTGGGGTTCTGGGGTCTGTACATTTACTCGCCAGTAGGATGTGTATATATATATCTGTATACAGTATAAGTACTGCGCCGGGGCTGTTTGCGGGGGTCCGTGGTCTGTACATTAGCTGTCGCCAGGAGGATGGTGTATATATATATACTGTGTAGACAGTATCATACATGCGCCTGGGCGTGTGTCGGGGGTCTGGGGTCCTGTACATTAGTCGCCATGAGATGTGTATATATATATATCTGTGTATACAGTATCAGTACATGCGCCGGGGCTGTTGTGTCGGGGGTTTGGTCTGTACATTAGCTCTGCCATAGATGTGTACGATATATATATCTGTGTATATCAGTATCAGTACATGCACCCGGGGCTGTGTTCGGGGGTTCTGGGGTCTGTACTTGCTCTGCCAGGAGATGTGTATATAATATATCTGTGTATACAGTATCAGTACATGCGCCCGGGGCTGTGTGCGGGTGTCCTGGGGTTCTGTCATTAGCTCTGGCCAGTAGGATGTGTATATATATATATCTGTGTATATACATAATCATAACAGGTCGCCGGGGCTGTGTGCGGGGGTCTGGGGTCTGTACATTAGCTCTGCGCAGGAGGAATGTGTAATATATCTGTGTATGTACATATCAGTACAATGCGCCGGGGCTGTGGTTCCGGGTCCGGGGCTGTACATTAGCTCTGCCATAGGATTGTTTATTCTCTCTGTGTATATACAGTATCAGTACATGCGCCGGGGCTGTGTGCGGGGGTTCCCGTGGGCTGTAACCTTAGCTCTGGCCAGGAGGATGTATATATATATATATCTGTGTATACATATCAGTACATGCGCTGGGGCTTTGTGTCGGGTGTCCCCTGGGGTCTGTAACAATTATCTCTGCCAGGAGGATGTGTATATAATGATATCTGTGTATACGTATCACAGTACTTCGGCCGGGGCTGTGTGGCGGGGGCTGGGGTCTGTCATTAGCTCTGCCAGGAGATGTGTATATATATATATCTGTGTATACAGTAATCAAGTACTGCTCCGGGGCTGTGTGCGGGGTCTGGGGTCTGTCATTAGCTCTGCCAGAGGATGTGTTATATATGTATCCTGAGTATATACAGTATCAGTACATGCGCTCGGCCGGGGCTGTGTGGCGGGGTCCGGGGGCTGTACAATTAGCTCTGCCAGTAGATGTTATATATATCTGTGTATACAGTATCAGTACATGCGCCGGGGCTGTGTGCGGGGGTCTGGGGTCTGTACATTAGCTCTGCCAGTATGATTTGTATATATATATACTGTGTATATAACAGTAATCATTCCATGCACCGGGGCGTGTGCGGGGGTCTGGGTCTGGACATTAGCTCTGCCATTAGGAGTGTGTAATATATATATATCTGTGTATACAGTATCATTACCTGCGCCTGTGGCTGTGTTCGGGGGTCTGGGTCTGTACATTATCTCTGGCCAGGAAAAGGATGTGTATATATATAATCCTGTGTATACAGTATCAGTACATGCGCCGGGCTGTTTGCGGTGGGTCTGGGGGTCGTAACCTTACTCTGCCATAGGTATGTGTATATATTATATCCTGTGGTATATACAGTATCAGTACCTGCCCGGGCTGTGGGGGCGGGGGTCTGGGGGTCTGTACATTAGCTCTGCCAGGAGGATGTGTATATAAATCTTGTGTATGTACAGTATCAGTAAATGCGCCGGGGCTGTGTGCGTGGGCCGGGGCTGTACATTAGCTCTGCAGTATGAGTGTTATATATATCGGTGTATTAAGTATCAGTACATGCGCCCGTTTCTGTGTGCGGGGGGTCTCGGGGGCGGTCATTAGTCTGCCAGGCGGAATGATATATATATATATCTGTGTATCCAGTATCAGTACTGCGCTGGGGCTGTGGTGCGTGGTCTGGGGTCTGTACAATTAGGGCTCTGGGCTCGAGGATGATGTGTATATATATAATATCTGTGTTATACATGTTATCAGTACATGCTCCGGGGCTAGTGTGGCGGGGTCTGGGGTACCGTGTACACTTAGCTCTGCCAGAGGATGTGTCATATATATATCTGTGTATAGCCGTATCAGTACTAATGCGCCGGGACTGTGTGGCGGGGGTCCGGGTTCTAGTATGTCATTGCTCTGGCCAGTAGTATTGTATATATATAATATCTGTGTTATACAGTATCAGTACATCGGTCCGGGGTCTGTGTGCGGGGGTCTGGGTCTGTACATTAGCCATCTGGCCAAGGAGATGTGTATAATATATGATACTGTGTATACAGTATCAGTACAATGCGCCGGGGGCTGTGTGGCGGGGGTCTGGGGTCTGTACAATTAGGCTCTGCGTTCAGTAGGTATGTGTATATATATATATTCTGTGTATATACAGTTCATTACATCATCCGGGGTCTGTGTGCGGGGTCTTGGTCGTACATGGCTCTGTGGCTGGCCAAGGTAGGATGTGTATATATATAAATATCTGTGTATACAGTATCCAGTACATGCGCCGGGGCTGTGTGCGGGGGTCGGGGTATGTTACATTAGCTTCTGTCAGTAGGGATGTGTATATATATATATCTGTGTATATACATGTATCATGTCATGTCACATGGCGCCGTGGGCTGTGTCGGGGGTCTGGGGTCTGTACATTAGCTTCTGCTAGGATGATGTTTATTGATATATTAGTGTGGTGCCTGTGTAACCTGTGCGTGTGGTGCCGGTGTAACCTGTAGGTGTGGAGCCGGTGTAACCTGTACATGTGGTGCCTGTGTAACCTGTGCGTGTGGTGCCGGTGTAAACTGTACATGTGGTGCTGTTATAACCTGTACGTGTGGTGCCGGTGTAACCTGTACGTGTGGTGCCGGTGTAACCTGTACGTGTGGTGCCGGTGTAACCTGTACGTGTGGTGCCGGTGTAAACTGTACATGTGGTGCTGGTATAACCTGTACATGTGGTGCCGGTGTGCCCTGTACATGTGGTGCTGGAGTGCCCTGTACTTGTGGTGCCGGTGTAACCTGTGCATGTGGTGCCGGTGTGCCCTGTACATGTGGTGCTGGTATAACCTGTACATGTGGTGCCGGTATAACCTGTACATGTGGTGCCGGTGTAACCTGTACATGTGGTGCCGGTGTAACCTGTACGTGTGGTGCCGGTGTAACCTGTACGACGTGGTGGTGGGCCGGTGTAACTGTACATGTGGTGCTGGAGTGCCATTTACTGTGGTGCCGGTATAACCTGTAACATGTGTTGCCAGGTATAAAATACCTGTACATGTGGTGCCGGTGTACCTGTACGTGTGGTGCCTGTGTAACCTGTTGCGTGTGGTGCCGGTGTAATCTTACGTGTGGAGCCGGTGTGTACCTGTACGTGTGGGTGTCCAGTGTAACCTGTACGTGTGGTGCCGGTGGTGCTCTGTACGTGTGGTGCCGGTGAGCCCTGTACGTGTGGGTGGCCGGTGCCCTGTACGTGTGGTGCCGGTGTAAACCGTGCGTGCGGTGCCGTTACCTGTACTGCTGTGCCCGTGTAACCTGTACGTAGCGGTGCCGGTGTAACCTGTACGTGCGGTGCCGTGTAACCTGTACGTGGCGGTGCCGGGTAACCTGTAACGTGCGGTGGGCCGGTGTAAAACCTGTATGTGCCGGTGTAAACCTGTACCTGCGGTGTCGGTGTAACCTGTAACTTGCGGTGCCGTGTGTCACCTGTCTGCCGGTGGAACCTGTACATGCGGTGTCGTTGTAACCTGTACGTCTGTGCCTGTGTAACCTGTAACGCTGGCCGTTGTAACCTGTACATGCGGTGTCGTGTAACCTGTATCTGTCAATGCCGGTGTAACCCTGTACGTGTGATTCCGATGTGCCCCGTGGCGTGTGGTGGCCCGATGTGCCCTGTACGCGTGGTGCCGTGTAACCGGTGTGGTATGAGCATACAGACTTGTTTTGTGAAGTTTCTTTCGTTCTCAGGTCACTTTCATCCAGTTTTCGGCTGCTCACATTCCTCCAGTTCTCCTCAGGAATTATAGAGTATCTTGGAATGCGTGGATTACAACTGTGTATCTGTGTATATATCGGGTACTGCCGCGGGGCCGGGGCCGGGCTGTGTGCGTGGGCTGGGGTCTTACATTAGCTCTGCCAGGAGGATGTATATATATATATTTATATATATCTCTGTGTATATACATTATCAGTACATGCGCCGGGGCTGTGTCGGTTGGTCTGGGTTCTGTCACATTAGCTCTGCCAGTAGGATGTGTATATTTATCTGTGTATATACAGTTCAGTACAATGCGCCGGGGCTGTGTGCGGGTGTTTCCCGGGGGCTGTAAACATTGCTCTGTCCAGGGGATTGTATATATAATATAATCTGTGTATACATTATCATACATGCGCCGGGCTGTGTGCGGGGTTCCTGGGGTCTGTACATTAGCTCTGCAGGAGGATGTGTATTATATATATCTGTGTATCGCAGTATCATTACATTTCGCCGGGGCTGTGTGCGGGGGTGCCGGGGTCTGTACATTAGCTCTCCAGGAGATTGTATATAATAATATCTGTGTATATCAGTAATCAGTACATGCGCTGGGCTGTGGTCAGGGTGTCTGGGGTCTGGTACATTAGCTCTGCCAGTAGTTGTGTATATAGATATATCTGTGTTATCTACAGTATCAGTACATGCGCCGGGCTGTGTGCGGGGTTCCGGGGGCGACATTAGCTTCTGCCAGAGCTGTGTAATATATATATATCTGTGTATACAGTCAGTACAGCGCCTGGGCTGTTGCGGGGGTCTGGGGTCTGTACATTATCTCTGGCCGAGGAGGATGTTGTATATATTATAACCTGTGTATAATACGTATCAGTACATTCGTCCGGGGCGGTGTGCGGGGTCTGGGTCGTACATTAGCTCTGTGCCAGTAGGATGTGTATATATATATATCTGTTAGACAGTATCAGTAACTGGCGCCGGGCTGTGTGCGGGGGTCTGGGGTCTGTTACAGTAGCTCTGCAGGAGGATGTGTATGTATATATATCTGTGTATACATATCAGTACAATGCGCCGGGCTGTTGCGGGGGTCTGGGGTCTGTACATTAGCTCTGGCCAGTAGATGTGTATATATATATATCTGTGTATATCACATATCAGTACATGCACCGGGCTTGTCTCGTGGGTCGGGTCTGTACATTAGCTCTGCCAGTAGGACATGTGTATATATATCTGTGTATACGTAATCAGTACTGCGCCGGGGCTGTGTGCTGGGGGTCCGGGGTCTGTACATTAGCTCTACCAGGAGATGTGTATATAGATATCTGTGTATATACAGTATCATACCTCGCCGGTGCTGTTGCGGGGTCCGGGGGCTGTACATTAGCTCTGCCAGGAGGATTGTAATATATATATCTGTGTTATACAGTATCATACTTGCGCCGGGGGCTGTGTGCTTGGGTCTTGTGGCTTTACATTAGCTCTGCAGGAGGAAGGTGTATATATATTATACTGTGTATTACCGTATCATTACTGCCCGGGGCTGGTGTGCGGTGGTCTGGTCTGTACAATTAGCTCTGCCAGGAGGATGTGTATATATGTCTCTGAGTATAATACAGTAGCATACAATGCCCGCCGGGGCTGTGGTGCGGGGGTTCCTGGGGGCGTACATTAGCTTGCCAGGAGATGTGTATATATATCTGTGTATACGTATCAGTACAATGCGCCGGGTCTGTGTGGCGGGGGTCTGGGGTCTGTACATTAGCTCTCTGCCAGGAGGATGTGTATATATAATATCTTGTATATACGTATCATACATGCAAACGCGGGGCTGTGTGCGGGGGTCTGGGGTCGTACATTAGCCTGCCAGAGGATGTGGTATAGTATATAGATCTGTGTATAACAGTATCAGTACATGCTCCGGTGCTGTGGTGCTGGGGTCTGGGGCTTACATTAGCTCTGCCAGGAGGATGTTGTATATATATATACTGTGTATACCTATCAGTACATGCGCCGGGGCTGGTGCGGGGTCTGGGTCCCTGTACTTAGCTCTGCTGCCAGTAAGTGAATTGTATATATAATATCTGTGTATTACAGTATCAGTACTTCGCCGGGCGTGTGGCGTGGGTCTGGTCTGGTATCATTAGCTCTGCAATGAGGATGTGTATATATATATATCTGTGTATATACAGTATCAGTACATGCGGCCGGGGCTGTTGTTCTGGGGTCTGTGTCTGTACAATTAGCGCTGCCAGTAGGAATGTGTATATAGATATCTGTGTATACAGTATCAGTACATTCGCCGGGGCGTGTGCGGGTCTGGGTCTGTACATTATCTCTGCCAGGAGGAATGTGTATATAATATCTGTGGTATGTTACAGTAATCAGTACTGCGCCGGGGACTGTGTGCGGGGGTCCGGGCGGTACATTAGCTCTGCCAGTATGGCTGGTATATATATATCTGTGTATATCAAGTATCATACATGCGCCGGGGCTGTGTGTGCGGGGTCCGGGGGCTGTACATTAGCTTTCTGCCAGAGGATGTATATCTATATATATCGTGTATACTGTATCATTACATGCGCTGGGGCTGTGTGCGGGGTCTGGGGTCTGTACATTAGCTTCTGCCAGAGGATGTGTATATATATATATCTGTGTATACAGTAATGCAGTACATGCGCCGGGGCTGTGTGCTGGGGTTCTGGGGTCTGTACATTTACTCGCCAGTAGGATGTGTATATATATATCTGTATACAGTATAAGTACTGCGCCGGGGCTGTTTGCGGGGGTCCGTGGTCTGTACATTAGCTGTCGCCAGGAGGATGGTGTATATATATATACTGTGTAGACAGTATCATACATGCGCCTGGGCGTGTGTCGGGGGTCTGGGGTCCTGTACATTAGTCGCCATGAGATGTGTATATATATATATCTGTGTATACAGTATCAGTACATGCGCCGGGGCTGTTGTGTCGGGGGTTTGGTCTGTACATTAGCTCTGCCATAGATGTGTACGATATATATATCTGTGTATATCAGTATCAGTACATGCACCCGGGGCTGTGTTCGGGGGTTCTGGGGTCTGTACTTGCTCTGCCAGGAGATGTGTATATAATATATCTGTGTATACAGTATCAGTACATGCGCCCGGGGCTGTGTGCGGGTGTCCTGGGGTTCTGTCATTAGCTCTGGCCAGTAGGATGTGTATATATATATATCTGTGTATATACATAATCATAACAGGTCGCCGGGGCTGTGTGCGGGGGTCTGGGGTCTGTACATTAGCTCTGCGCAGGAGGAATGTGTAATATATCTGTGTATGTACATATCAGTACAATGCGCCGGGGCTGTGGTTCCGGGTCCGGGGCTGTACATTAGCTCTGCCATAGGATTGTTTATTCTCTCTGTGTATATACAGTATCAGTACATGCGCCGGGGCTGTGTGCGGGGGTTCCCGTGGGCTGTAACCTTAGCTCTGGCCAGGAGGATGTATATATATATATATCTGTGTATACATATCAGTACATGCGCTGGGGCTTTGTGTCGGGTGTCCCCTGGGGTCTGTAACAATTATCTCTGCCAGGAGGATGTGTATATAATGATATCTGTGTATACGTATCACAGTACTTCGGCCGGGGCTGTGTGGCGGGGGCTGGGGTCTGTCATTAGCTCTGCCAGGAGATGTGTATATATATATATCTGTGTATACAGTAATCAAGTACTGCTCCGGGGCTGTGTGCGGGGTCTGGGGTCTGTCATTAGCTCTGCCAGAGGATGTGTTATATATGTATCCTGAGTATATACAGTATCAGTACATGCGCTCGGCCGGGGCTGTGTGGCGGGGTCCGGGGGCTGTACAATTAGCTCTGCCAGTAGATGTTATATATATCTGTGTATACAGTATCAGTACATGCGCCGGGGCTGTGTGCGGGGGTCTGGGGTCTGTACATTAGCTCTGCCAGTATGATTTGTATATATATATACTGTGTATATAACAGTAATCATTCCATGCACCGGGGCGTGTGCGGGGGTCTGGGTCTGGACATTAGCTCTGCCATTAGGAGTGTGTAATATATATATATCTGTGTATACAGTATCATTACCTGCGCCTGTGGCTGTGTTCGGGGGTCTGGGTCTGTACATTATCTCTGGCCAGGAAAAGGATGTGTATATATATAATCCTGTGTATACAGTATCAGTACATGCGCCGGGCTGTTTGCGGTGGGTCTGGGGGTCGTAACCTTACTCTGCCATAGGTATGTGTATATATTATATCCTGTGGTATATACAGTAT
This sequence comes from Engystomops pustulosus, assembly GCA_019512145.1. Classification (NCBI taxonomy): domain Eukaryota; kingdom Metazoa; phylum Chordata; class Amphibia; order Anura; family Leptodactylidae; genus Engystomops; species Engystomops pustulosus. Next base: position 8,011 of record WNYA01001825.1, on the reverse strand, counting down.
CAGTACCTGCCCGGGCTGTGGGGGCGGGGGTCTGGGGGTCTGTACATTAGCTCTGCCAGGAGGATGTGTATATAAATCTTGTGTATGTACAGTATCAGTAAATGCGCCGGGGCTGTGTGCGTGGGCCGGGGCTGTACATTAGCTCTGCAGTATGAGTGTTATATATATCGGTGTATTAAGTATCAGTACATGCGCCCGTTTCTGTGTGCGGGGGGTCTCGGGGGCGGTCATTAGTCTGCCAGGCGGAATGATATATATATATATCTGTGTATCCAGTATCAGTACTGCGCTGGGGCTGTGGTGCGTGGTCTGGGGTCTGTACAATTAGGGCTCTGGGCTCGAGGATGATGTGTATATATATAATATCTGTGTTATACATGTTATCAGTACATGCTCCGGGGCTAGTGTGGCGGGGTCTGGGGTACCGTGTACACTTAGCTCTGCCAGAGGATGTGTCATATATATATCTGTGTATAGCCGTATCAGTACTAATGCGCCGGGACTGTGTGGCGGGGGTCCGGGTTCTAGTATGTCATTGCTCTGGCCAGTAGTATTGTATATATATAATATCTGTGTTATACAGTATCAGTACATCGGTCCGGGGTCTGTGTGCGGGGGTCTGGGTCTGTACATTAGCCATCTGGCCAAGGAGATGTGTATAATATATGATACTGTGTATACAGTATCAGTACAATGCGCCGGGGGCTGTGTGGCGGGGGTCTGGGGTCTGTACAATTAGGCTCTGCGTTCAGTAGGTATGTGTATATATATATATTCTGTGTATATACAGTTCATTACATCATCCGGGGTCTGTGTGCGGGGTCTTGGTCGTACATGGCTCTGTGGCTGGCCAAGGTAGGATGTGTATATATATAAATATCTGTGTATACAGTATCCAGTACATGCGCCGGGGCTGTGTGCGGGGGTCGGGGTATGTTACATTAGCTTCTGTCAGTAGGGATGTGTATATATATATATCTGTGTATATACATGTATCATGTCATGTCACATGGCGCCGTGGGCTGTGTCGGGGGTCTGGGGTCTGTACATTAGCTTCTGCTAGGATGATGTTTATTGATATATTACTGTACGTGTGGTGCCTGTGTAACCTGTGCGTGTGGTGCCGGTGTAATCTGTACGTGTGGAGCCGGTGTAACCTGTACGTGTGGTGCCAGTGTAACCTGTACGTGTGGTGCCGGTGTGCTCTGTACGTGTGGTGCCGGTGAGCCCTGTACGTGTGGTGCCGGTGTGCCCTGTACGTGTGGTGCCGGTGTAACCTGTGCGTGCGGTGCCGGTGTAACCTGTACGTGCGGTGCCGGTGTTGTAACCTGTACGTGGCGGTGCCGGGTAACCTGTAACGTGCGGTGGGCCGGTGTAAAACCTGTATGTGCCGGTGTAAACCTGTACCTGCGGTGTCGGTGTAACCTGTAACTTGCGGTGCCGTGTGTCACCTGTCTGCCGGTGGAACCTGTACATGCGGTGTCGTTGTAACCTGTACGTCTGTGCCTGTGTAACCTGTAACGCTGGCCGTTGTAACCTGTACATGCGGTGTCGTGTAACCTGTATCTGTCAATGCCGGTGTAACCCTGTACGTGTGATTCCGATGTGCCCCGTGGCGTGTGGTGGCCCGATGTGCCCTGTACGCGTGGTGCCGTGTAACCGGTGTGGTATGAGCATACAGACTTGTTTTGTGAAGTTTCTTTCGTTCTCAGGTCACTTTCATCCAGTTTTCGGCTGCTCACATTCCTCCAGTTCTCCTCAGGAATTATAGAGTATCTTGGAATGCGTGGATTACAACTGTGTATCTGTGTATATATCGGGTACTGCCGCGGGGCCGGGGCCGGGCTGTGTGCGTGGGCTGGGGTCTTACATTAGCTCTGCCAGGAGGATGTATATATATATATTTATATATATCTCTGTGTATATACATTATCAGTACATGCGCCGGGGCTGTGTCGGTTGGTCTGGGTTCTGTCACATTAGCTCTGCCAGTAGGATGTGTATATTTATCTGTGTATATACAGTTCAGTACAATGCGCCGGGGCTGTGTGCGGGTGTTTCCCGGGGGCTGTAAACATTGCTCTGTCCAGGGGATTGTATATATAATATAATCTGTGTATACATTATCATACATGCGCCGGGCTGTGTGCGGGGTTCCTGGGGTCTGTACATTAGCTCTGCAGGAGGATGTGTATTATATATATCTGTGTATCGCAGTATCATTACATTTCGCCGGGGCTGTGTGCGGGGGTGCCGGGGTCTGTACATTAGCTCTCCAGGAGATTGTATATAATAATATCTGTGTATATCAGTAATCAGTACATGCGCTGGGCTGTGGTCAGGGTGTCTGGGGTCTGGTACATTAGCTCTGCCAGTAGTTGTGTATATAGATATATCTGTGTTATCTACAGTATCAGTACATGCGCCGGGCTGTGTGCGGGGTTCCGGGGGCGACATTAGCTTCTGCCAGAGCTGTGTAATATATATATATCTGTGTATACAGTCAGTACAGCGCCTGGGCTGTTGCGGGGGTCTGGGGTCTGTACATTATCTCTGGCCGAGGAGGATGTTGTATATATTATAACCTGTGTATAATACGTATCAGTACATTCGTCCGGGGCGGTGTGCGGGGTCTGGGTCGTACATTAGCTCTGTGCCAGTAGGATGTGTATATATATATATCTGTTAGACAGTATCAGTAACTGGCGCCGGGCTGTGTGCGGGGGTCTGGGGTCTGTTACAGTAGCTCTGCAGGAGGATGTGTATGTATATATATCTGTGTATACATATCAGTACAATGCGCCGGGCTGTTGCGGGGGTCTGGGGTCTGTACATTAGCTCTGGCCAGTAGATGTGTATATATATATATCTGTGTATATCACATATCAGTACATGCACCGGGCTTGTCTCGTGGGTCGGGTCTGTACATTAGCTCTGCCAGTAGGACATGTGTATATATATCTGTGTATACGTAATCAGTACTGCGCCGGGGCTGTGTGCTGGGGGTCCGGGGTCTGTACATTAGCTCTACCAGGAGATGTGTATATAGATATCTGTGTATATACAGTATCATACCTCGCCGGTGCTGTTGCGGGGTCCGGGGGCTGTACATTAGCTCTGCCAGGAGGATTGTAATATATATATCTGTGTTATACAGTATCATACTTGCGCCGGGGGCTGTGTGCTTGGGTCTTGTGGCTTTACATTAGCTCTGCAGGAGGAAGGTGTATATATATTATACTGTGTATTACCGTATCATTACTGCCCGGGGCTGGTGTGCGGTGGTCTGGTCTGTACAATTAGCTCTGCCAGGAGGATGTGTATATATGTCTCTGAGTATAATACAGTAGCATACAATGCCCGCCGGGGCTGTGGTGCGGGGGTTCCTGGGGGCGTACATTAGCTTGCCAGGAGATGTGTATATATATCTGTGTATACGTATCAGTACAATGCGCCGGGTCTGTGTGGCGGGGGTCTGGGGTCTGTACATTAGCTCTCTGCCAGGAGGATGTGTATATATAATATCTTGTATATACGTATCATACATGCAAACGCGGGGCTGTGTGCGGGGGTCTGGGGTCGTACATTAGCCTGCCAGAGGATGTGGTATAGTATATAGATCTGTGTATAACAGTATCAGTACATGCTCCGGTGCTGTGGTGCTGGGGTCTGGGGCTTACATTAGCTCTGCCAGGAGGATGTTGTATATATATATACTGTGTATACCTATCAGTACATGCGCCGGGGCTGGTGCGGGGTCTGGGTCCCTGTACTTAGCTCTGCTGCCAGTAAGTGAATTGTATATATAATATCTGTGTATTACAGTATCAGTACTTCGCCGGGCGTGTGGCGTGGGTCTGGTCTGGTATCATTAGCTCTGCAATGAGGATGTGTATATATATATATCTGTGTATATACAGTATCAGTACATGCGGCCGGGGCTGTTGTTCTGGGGTCTGTGTCTGTACAATTAGCGCTGCCAGTAGGAATGTGTATATAGATATCTGTGTATACAGTATCAGTACATTCGCCGGGGCGTGTGCGGGTCTGGGTCTGTACATTATCTCTGCCAGGAGGAATGTGTATATAATATCTGTGGTATGTTACAGTAATCAGTACTGCGCCGGGGACTGTGTGCGGGGGTCCGGGCGGTACATTAGCTCTGCCAGTATGGCTGGTATATATATATCTGTGTATATCAAGTATCATACATGCGCCGGGGCTGTGTGTGCGGGGTCCGGGGGCTGTACATTAGCTTTCTGCCAGAGGATGTATATCTATATATATCGTGTATACTGTATCATTACATGCGCTGGGGCTGTGTGCGGGGTCTGGGGTCTGTACATTAGCTTCTGCCAGAGGATGTGTATATATATATATCTGTGTATACAGTAATGCAGTACATGCGCCGGGGCTGTGTGCTGGGGTTCTGGGGTCTGTACATTTACTCGCCAGTAGGATGTGTATATATATATCTGTATACAGTATAAGTACTGCGCCGGGGCTGTTTGCGGGGGTCCGTGGTCTGTACATTAGCTGTCGCCAGGAGGATGGTGTATATATATATACTGTGTAGACAGTATCATACATGCGCCTGGGCGTGTGTCGGGGGTCTGGGGTCCTGTACATTAGTCGCCATGAGATGTGTATATATATATATCTGTGTATACAGTATCAGTACATGCGCCGGGGCTGTTGTGTCGGGGGTTTGGTCTGTACATTAGCTCTGCCATAGATGTGTACGATATATATATCTGTGTATATCAGTATCAGTACATGCACCCGGGGCTGTGTTCGGGGGTTCTGGGGTCTGTACTTGCTCTGCCAGGAGATGTGTATATAATATATCTGTGTATACAGTATCAGTACATGCGCCCGGGGCTGTGTGCGGGTGTCCTGGGGTTCTGTCATTAGCTCTGGCCAGTAGGATGTGTATATATATATATCTGTGTATATACATAATCATAACAGGTCGCCGGGGCTGTGTGCGGGGGTCTGGGGTCTGTACATTAGCTCTGCGCAGGAGGAATGTGTAATATATCTGTGTATGTACATATCAGTACAATGCGCCGGGGCTGTGGTTCCGGGTCCGGGGCTGTACATTAGCTCTGCCATAGGATTGTTTATTCTCTCTGTGTATATACAGTATCAGTACATGCGCCGGGGCTGTGTGCGGGGGTTCCCGTGGGCTGTAACCTTAGCTCTGGCCAGGAGGATGTATATATATATATATCTGTGTATACATATCAGTACATGCGCTGGGGCTTTGTGTCGGGTGTCCCCTGGGGTCTGTAACAATTATCTCTGCCAGGAGGATGTGTATATAATGATATCTGTGTATACGTATCACAGTACTTCGGCCGGGGCTGTGTGGCGGGGGCTGGGGTCTGTCATTAGCTCTGCCAGGAGATGTGTATATATATATATCTGTGTATACAGTAATCAAGTACTGCTCCGGGGCTGTGTGCGGGGTCTGGGGTCTGTCATTAGCTCTGCCAGAGGATGTGTTATATATGTATCCTGAGTATATACAGTATCAGTACATGCGCTCGGCCGGGGCTGTGTGGCGGGGTCCGGGGGCTGTACAATTAGCTCTGCCAGTAGATGTTATATATATCTGTGTATACAGTATCAGTACATGCGCCGGGGCTGTGTGCGGGGGTCTGGGGTCTGTACATTAGCTCTGCCAGTATGATTTGTATATATATATACTGTGTATATAACAGTAATCATTCCATGCACCGGGGCGTGTGCGGGGGTCTGGGTCTGGACATTAGCTCTGCCATTAGGAGTGTGTAATATATATATATCTGTGTATACAGTATCATTACCTGCGCCTGTGGCTGTGTTCGGGGGTCTGGGTCTGTACATTATCTCTGGCCAGGAAAAGGATGTGTATATATATAATCCTGTGTATACAGTATCAGTACATGCGCCGGGCTGTTTGCGGTGGGTCTGGGGGTCGTAACCTTACTCTGCCATAGGTATGTGTATATATTATATCCTGTGGTATATACAGTATCAGTACCTGCCCGGGCTGTGGGGGCGGGGGTCTGGGGGTCTGTACATTAGCTCTGCCAGGAGGATGTGTATATAAATCTTGTGTATGTACAGTATCAGTAAATGCGCCGGGGCTGTGTGCGTGGGCCGGGGCTGTACATTAGCTCTGCAGTATGAGTGTTATATATATCGGTGTATTAAGTATCAGTACATGCGCCCGTTTCTGTGTGCGGGGGGTCTCGGGGGCGGTCATTAGTCTGCCAGGCGGAATGATATATATATATATCTGTGTATCCAGTATCAGTACTGCGCTGGGGCTGTGGTGCGTGGTCTGGGGTCTGTACAATTAGGGCTCTGGGCTCGAGGATGATGTGTATATATATAATATCTGTGTTATACATGTTATCAGTACATGCTCCGGGGCTAGTGTGGCGGGGTCTGGGGTACCGTGTACACTTAGCTCTGCCAGAGGATGTGTCATATATATATCTGTGTATAGCCGTATCAGTACTAATGCGCCGGGACTGTGTGGCGGGGGTCCGGGTTCTAGTATGTCATTGCTCTGGCCAGTAGTATTGTATATATATAATATCTGTGTTATACAGTATCAGTACATCGGTCCGGGGTCTGTGTGCGGGGGTCTGGGTCTGTACATTAGCCATCTGGCCAAGGAGATGTGTATAATATATGATACTGTGTATACAGTATCAGTACAATGCGCCGGGGGCTGTGTGGCGGGGGTCTGGGGTCTGTACAATTAGGCTCTGCGTTCAGTAGGTATGTGTATATATATATATTCTGTGTATATACAGTTCATTACATCATCCGGGGTCTGTGTGCGGGGTCTTGGTCGTACATGGCTCTGTGGCTGGCCAAGGTAGGATGTGTATATATATAAATATCTGTGTATACAGTATCCAGTACATGCGCCGGGGCTGTGTGCGGGGGTCGGGGTATGTTACATTAGCTTCTGTCAGTAGGGATGTGTATATATATATATCTGTGTATATACATGTATCATGTCATGTCACATGGCGCCGTGGGCTGTGTCGGGGGTCTGGGGTCTGTACATTAGCTTCTGCTAGGATGATGTTTATTGATATATTAGTGCCGGTGTAACCTGTACGTGCCGGTGTAACCTGTACATGCGGTGTCGGTGTAACCTGTACGTGCTGTGCCGGTGTAACCTGTACGTGCCGGTGTAACCTGTACATGCGGTGTCGGTGTAACCTGTACGTGCAATGCCGGTGTAACCTGTACGTGTGATGCCGATGTGCCCCGTGCGTGTGGTGCCGATGTGCCCTGTACGCGTGGTGCCGGTGTAACCGGTGTGGTATGAGCATACAGACTTGTGTTTGTGAAGTTTCTTCGTTCTCAGGTCACTTTCTCCAGTTTTCGGCTGCTCACAGTCTCCTCCAGGGAAGTAGAGAGTATCTTGGATGCGTGGATTACAAGCTGTGTATCTGTGTATATATCGGTACATGCGCCGGGGCCGGGGCCGGGGCTGTGTGCGGGGGACTGGGGTCTGTACATTAGCTCTGCCAGGAGGATGTATATATATATATATATATATATATATCTGTGTATATACAGTATCAGTACATGCGCCGGGGCTGTGTGCGGTGGTCTGGGGTCTGTACATTAGCTCTGCCAGTAGGATGTGTATATATATATCTGTGTATATACAGTATCAGTACATGCGCCGGGGCTGTGTGCGGGGGTCCGGGGGCTGTACATTAGCTCTGCCAGGAGGATGTGTATATATATATATATCTGTGTATACAGTATCAGTACATGCGCCGGGGCTGTGTGCGGGGGTCTGGGGTCTGTACATTGGGGTCTGTACATTAGCTCTGCCAGTAGGATGTGTATATATATATCTGTGTATACAGTATCAGTACATGCGCCGGGGCTGTGTGCGGGGGTCTGGGGTCTGTACATTAGCTCTGCCAGGAGGATGTGTATATATATATATATCTGTGTATATACAGTATCAGTACATGCACCGGGG
>WNYA01001824.1:24332-58098 GCA_019512145.1 Engystomops pustulosus | reverse complement strand
GCAGATTAGATACACAGTCTGTATTACACATGGGCAGATTAGATACAAAGTCTGTATCACACATGGGCAGATTACATAGCTCCCAACCATCCCGGATTGGCTGGGACAGTCCTGTTTTTTTACCTCTGCCCCTCGTCACGGGCAGCTGGGAGATTGTCACGGATATTCCTTCTAGATCCCGCACTGTCTGTGGTTGTCCCGGCTCTGTGTCCCACATAGTAGATACTTTCAAAGCCAGAACTCATAGTACAGGGAATCCTTTTGAGAGATATGTCAGGGACCATGTCATCAGGTTCAGGTCACCATCTGTCCATATATGGTGTGTACCTAGGGCTTCTCCAGACACAAAGTTTAATTAAAATAAATTTTTGCACATGCCCGGGATTCGAAACTCAGACCCTCTGCAGTCCAACTGCCATAGAGACACAACCTCTATCCCCTGAGCTATGAGCACAGAGATTAGCTTAGCTAAGGATTTCTGGTAACTAAGAGCTGTTACCTGTGACTGTTACACTGTGACACAGACTAATGCACTGATATATAGAGAGGGATCTTCTCAGAGATTATTATTGTAATTATTGAGACAGTTATTATTAGAGGCTCTGTGTCATTATGGCCCATGGACTGTGCTGGTTCTGAGTTCAAATCCCAACTTGAAAAATTGTAATATTATTATTATTATTATTGAGAAGATGATTTTTATTAATATTATCTGCCGGCCTCCTGCACAAGGCAGCAGAGATGCACATTGATGATGTGGGGAACTGACCTCTCTCTGCTACCTGTGTCCAGTGGGGGGCGGAGTAAGTGGCGATGAGGACAGTCAGGTGAGACAGGGGCGGGGTCAGGTGAGACAGTGGCGGGGTCAGCTGAGGCAGGGGAGGGGTCAGCGATAACGGGAGCCACTGCTGCATTAATTGCTACATCAGAGGTCCAGACCGACCCTGATCACACATAATTTGATTAGATACTGTCTGTTGAGATGTGTATCACAAATTATAAGATTAGATACACCGCTCAGCAGGCAGTATCACACAGGGTAGGATTAGATACACAGCTCAGCAGTCAGTATCACACAGGGTAGGATTAGATACACCGCTCAGCATGCAGTATCACACAGGGTAGGATTAGATACACAGCTCAGCAGTCAGTATCACACAGGATAGGATTAGATACACAGCTCAGCAGGCAGTATCCCGCGCTCTGTTCCCCGCTGATTAGTTAACCTACTGTTGGAAAGCTCTTGACCTCAGCACTAGTTACAGGTAAAGGGCTTCTACGACAACTCGGAGGGAATCCATTTTCAGAGAGTGTCGGGCTTCGCGGCATAGCAGGACCACACGTCATCATCTTCAGATCTGTCCCCATATATGGTCACCTGATCTCCTAGGATTCCCCAGATGCAACAACATCGCAGGCGAATCCCTTTCAGAAGAATGTCGGGCATTACGGTATCTCTCGCCGTAGTCACACTGTTCGCATCCTCGGTGGGAGCCTACATTCTTCATCGTAGGTCCCCCCTGAGCCAGTAGCCTTCACCGGTATTCTTTCCCCTCCTTCCCGTAGCCAATCGCTTTTTTACCCCATCCTTCCATATCCCTTACCTTGGTTCCGACTCGTGCTACTCCTAAGGGTTCGACCCCATGAGCGAGACAGAATCTGCGACGTGGGGACTCCCTTTTCCAGAAGTTAAAGCTTGTCGGCGCGTACGTGGAGAGATCAGGGACCCAGTCTTTTGTCATCCCAGTTCTTTAATCAGTATCTCTCCATATATGGCCACGGCTTCGTCGACGTCTTCCTAGTGGTTCCCCAGCTAGTCCGACAGAATTGCGGGGAGCGCGCGAGGATTTTCGTCTTGTTTGCTAGAGAATTGTCTCTGGTCTTCACGTCTAGTCTAGAGACTGCGAGGGACTCACGTATCAGGTCAATTGGGTACACATAGATTACATCTATCTGTCCGACTGACTGGTCCCCACCCTGACATCATCCTAGGGTTCCCCACTAGCTAAGAGGCGCGCGTTGGCCTGAGTCAGGATAAATCCTTTTTCAGAAATTGAAATCTGTCGTCGTCTTTAGTCAGGATTAGACGGAGCCAGGGCGGACCCAAGGGAGTTGGTGCACGCCCTAATTCTTCTCGCCCGGTCCCTCAGTTTCATTGCCGAAATCTCAGCGCAGATTCTGTCCTGAATGGGGGCATCACCGTCACCCTTCCGCGAGGCGCTGCGTCCCCAGGACACAATCTCTTTATATAACTTAAATTAAATAAAGTGATTTCCCAGTGCTTCGCATTCGCGGAACCTGCCGGTCTCATCCACCCCCCTCCTTTCAGGTTAGTTGCAGCTATCCATAGACAGGTAGCTTAACTAACTGAGAGCTATATCAAAGCCCAGGTTTTATCATGTCGGAGGATTTCTGATAACTAAGAAGTGGTATCTGCCATTTACAACTGTGACAGCAGACTAATGCCCTGATATATAGAGAGGGATCTTCTCAGAGATTATTTTAATTAGGAAACTATTATTATTATTATAAATTTTAATATTTTTTATTATTATGGAGATGATTATTAATAATGGTAAAAATAATAATAACTCTCATCAATCTATCCATATCCAATAATAATCTCATAATATAAATCTCCATAATAAAATAATATAGTCGCAATAATTACAATAACCTCTGAGAAGATCCCTCCTATATCCAAGGGCATTAGTCTATTCACAGTGTAACAATAGTCAATTTCTTAGTTCACCAAAATTTCTACAAATTCTACCTGGGAGAATCACAGAGGTTTAGCTCAGGGGGTTGAGGGCGGGCCGTTGTTGACTCTCCTGATTTGTTACATTACTTTTCTCTAATTGTGTGCTCGCCTCTCTTTCGAGGCCCGGAGGTAGCTCGGTGTGTGGTTGCTCTGTTAAATGCTTCTAGCTTCCTTTTACAATGTACCGGATTGTTCAACTCTTCTTGCTGGCTTGTTTTGTTTACTTTATGATGTCGTGTAATTTATTGATTTAGTCAACATTCTCGGTTCTCACGCCATATATGCTGTGTCTTTGCTTTCTCCCCTTCTCCCCGTAGTTTCCGCTCCTCCGCCGTCCCCTTGTTTGTTGCCTCGTTGGCCAGGGGTCGAATTGGGTTTGTGGCTTTACAGCTTGTTGGTGATCCGCCTCTTCTCATGTCCCTCTTCTCCCTCTACTGCCTTTTTCCCCTTCACATCTAACTAATGATGGTGTTGGGCGGAGTATGGCAAGTGCTAACATCCATCCTTCACTAATTCTTATCTCCCAGTTGGCTTCCACGTTTCACACACATACTCTGAATATTGGGTGTTGGTGTGTCTAATGAAAACAGGTGTTTATCACAACCTCTCTTTGCTGGTACTTCTTAATAGCGCAACTAGCCTCTCTCCTACATTTCACTTCCAGTGTGGGATATAATCTGGCCCTCGGTGCCTCTTCTATCCATTACTGGAACGTGACCTTCTATTAACTCCGTTTCTTTTGCCTGACCTCAATGCTCGCATTAGTATTACTTCCATTTGGGCACCCCGTCGTGAGAATGAAGTTGGTTAATCTCCTGGAGAATGATCTTTTTTACATATCATTCCCCAAAAAGGTGTAGTTCTGTGTGGCCGCTTTATACCTTGTGCCGCTTCCCCAGCTGACTAGCACTGTTCTGTTGCTGCCGCTACGCCAGTGTCTACACTGTCGTTATGTCTTTTGGTCGGGTTCCTGTGGCTCCGCTCCGTGCCATGTACTCCTCCCTCTTATCTGTGTTCTTTTTTGGACATAAGCCTCCAGTACATCATCACAGGGCTCTGCAGTCGGTTTTCGTTTCTGCCGACCTAGAGAGGTGCCTAAGCCAACTTCTTAAAGACTCCCTGAAAGACAGTCTTTCTCTCGCCTTGCGCTCCTCCCTCCTCGCTCGGTTGGTGCTGCGCGGTGTAGTCTTCACTTCTTGTGGGCTTTATCTTTTGACATGCTGCTCTCCGGACATGGTTTCAGTTGGATCCGCACCACCTCCTCTCAGTGTCCATTACCTCTTTGTGATAGCTGGGGTATTCGGGTTTGCTCTGCTTTCCCTTTTTGCGTGGGGGGTGGTTCGGCATTCGCCCACAAGCTCGGGAGATGTCATACTGGCGTCATGTCCTGTGGCTAGGGGTAAGTACTGTAGACTGGTCACTGGTTGATTATCTGTCGATTACTGCTGATGTCTATCGTTTATGTTTCGAGCAATTCGAGATTATGACTACTTCTCTTTCAGGATAGTTTCTGATTGTTAGCCTTAATTTTTTATTCTACTCATATATCGGGATTTATTTAGTTCACACCAAAGCTGCCCATACATTCTGAGTGTGGTCCCTGAAACCCCAGGCGGGCCGGAATTCAGCTTCCACCCTACTCAGAGCGTCATGTGAAACCGACACTGATCCCAAAATACCGCCATACATTGCCACCAGGGCGTCCACCTGCCATGAGGCGAGTTGAGCTCTCGCCTCCAAAAGGCGGGCGCGTCTCCTGCTTCGACGAAGGGGCGCAACCGTGCCCCACTCGTCAAACCTGGAGGACCCAAGTTGCCCGCCCGCCGCTGTCAATGCGTGGCGCCTGACCCCGCTGCCACGTTGCAGCCCCCTCGATCCGGGGACCATGTTACCCTCCCCCGCTGCTCACCATGCGCCTCCCGTCTCCCCTGCTGGCGTCTGACTACAACGTGCTTCTGTCACTCCATTCCAGCTCGCCGTCCTGTTCCGCCTCTGGCACACTTCCCGCCCACGCCTTTACGCGAGTCTACGCTCTCCCTGTCATACCTCTTCTCCTGCCTCCCCACCTCCATTCACGCTCCCCCGCTGCTCTCCCCGCTGGTCTCGAACGGCCGGTCCGACAACGATCCCCCCTCCCCCCCCCCCCCCCCCGTCCTCTCTCAGCTCCCCGCCTTACACGCCGCTGCGCTCCCCCCATACTGCCATAGCTTCCGACCACGCTCCCCCCGCGGTCCCGTCTCTCCACCACCCCCCCCCCCCCCAAACCCTCCATCTGGCTCCGTGCTCCGATATCCCCCCTCCCCCGCTCACGGTCCCCTTCCCGCTCTCCCCCCTCCGACCCCGCTCCCGCCGAAACCGACCCGCGGCTCAGGACAAGGCAGGAAAAGAGCCCAAACCATAAAGAAAGGTAAGGTATTTATTCTTGCATTATATAATATATGTATGTGTGTGTGTATATATGTGTGTGTGTGTGTGTGTATATATGTTGCTGTAATTAATTAATGTGTGTGTGTATTATTGAGATGCGTGTGTATTGTGTGTGTATACTTATATGTGTGTGTATTTGTGTTGTGTGTTTGTGATATTGTGCAGTGTGTGTATATATGTGGCAGTGTGTGTATATGCGGTATCGTACTGTTTGTTTATGTATATATATGCTTATGTATACTGAGTATTTTGGATATTTATCAGACTATCTATGTTTGGTACTTATGGTGGCCACGCTGTAATGCATTTTATACTACATGGGGGGAAACTATGCATTTTATACTACTGGCTGTACGCTGTATGCATTTTATACTACATGGCGATAGTTCCGTATGCATTTTTACTACATGGTGGTACGTTTATGCATTTTATACTACAGGCGTATGCGGTGATGCATTTTTAATACAGGCGATATGCTGTAATGCATTTATACTAGTGCGACGCTGTATGCATTTATACTACATGGCGATACTCTGTATGCATTTTTATACCACTGGTGATAACTGATGCATTTATACTACAATGGCGGTACGCTGCATGCATTTTAATACTACAATGGGCTCATCTGTATGCATTTATATAACTGGCATGGCGTATGCTGTATCCTATTTTATCTGCAAGTACGATATGCTTTATCTATCTTATACTACAGTTACAGCACGCTGTAGTGCAGTTTTGCATTGCCTTTATTTTTAGCAACTCAAACCAATATATGGACTGGTCCTGGACATTCCCTGATATAATTACAACATCTATGGGTGTGGGGGGGGGGCGTCTTTTCTATGGCTCCCTCGCCTCAGCAGACTGGCTGGTCAAACACCCTGAGTTGCCACTGTAATATAACCATGGGCTTAAAGAAAAGTATCCTGTCATGTGCACAGGGTTATACCAAAGAGTGTGGAAAATCACTGACCTAATAACATTCACATAATACAACTATATAGCGTCTAGATAATACTACTACTATATAGTGCCCAAATAATACCGCTATATAGCGTCTAGATAATACTACTACTATATAGTGCCCAAATAATACCGCTATATAGTGTCTAGATAATACTACTACTATATGTGCCACGCAATATTACCCTAATAGTTCTAGATAATACTACACTATAGTGTCCCAAATAATACCCGCATATAGTTGTCTAATATACTACGATCTATATATAATGTGCCCAATATACAACTATAAAGCGTCTTAGATACTATACTACTTATATAATTGCCACATATAATCACTAATATAGTGTCTGAGATAATACTACGACTATATAGATGCCCAAATAATTACCCCTATATATGTCAAGTATATATTCTACTATATAGTGCCCAAACTAATAACCGCGAAACGCTATAATGTGCCTAGATAATACCCTCACTACTATATAGATGCCCAAACTAATCTCCGCTGTATAGTGTCTAGATATACTAACTACATATGTGGCCCAAATAATACCGCTATATAGTGTCTAGATAATACTTCTACTATATAGTGCCCAAATAATACCGCTATATAGTGTCTAGATAATACTACTACTATATAGTGCCCAAATAATACAACTATATAGTTGTCTAGATAATACTACTACTATATAGTGCCCAAATACAATACCGCTATATAGTGTCTAGATAATACTTCTACTATATAGTGCCCAAATAATACCGCTATATAGTGTCTATAATACATACTTACTATATGACACGCCATAATACAACATAATTAGTGTCTAGAAATACCTAACTTTATAACTGGTGCCCAACATAATACCTCTATATAGTGTCTAGTATACTTACTACTTAGTAGTGCCCCAAATATAACAACTATTAGTGTTCAATATACTACTATAGCATATAGTGCCCAAATAATACAACTATATAGTGCCCAAATAATACTACTATTATATAGCACTCATATAATACAATAATATAGTGTATAGATAATACTACTACTATATTGTGCCCAAATAATACCGCTATATAAGGAAATAGTGTCTGAGAATCCTACTATTATATAATGCCCAAATAATATACAGCTATATCGCTAGATAATACTACTACTATATAGTGCCCAAATAATACCGCGATATAGTGTCTAGATAATACTACTATTATATAATGCCCAAATAATACCGCTATATAGCGTCTAGATAATACTACTACTATATAATGCCCAAATAATACCGCTATATAGTGTCTAGATAATCCTACTACTATATAGTGCCCAAATAATACCGCTATATAGTGTCTAGATAATACTATTATTATATAATGCCCAAATAATACCGCTATATAGTGTCTAGATAATACTACTACTATATACTGTCCCAAATAATACCCGCTATATAGTGTCTAGATAATACTACTACTATATGCCCGCAACTAACCATACCGCTATATATGGTCTAGATATCATTATTATATAATATAATGCCCCAAATATACCCGCTATATAGTGTCTAGATAATAGTACTACTATATAGTGCCCAAATAATACAACTATATAGTGTCTAGATAATACTACTACTATATAGTGCCCAAATAATACAACTATATAGTGTCTAGATAATACTACTACTATATAGTGCCCAATATAAACTATATAGTTCTAAGATAATACGACTACTTCTAGTGCCCAAATACTACTTATACTGCCATAGAGTGTCTAGATAATACGTACTATTATATAGTTCCCAAATAGTGCAACTTATATTGTCTAGAATAATCCTAACTATATATAAGTGCCCAAATAAATACCGGCTATAATTAGTGTCTGATAATACTACGATATATAGTGCCAAAATAATCATACCGCTATATTTGTCTAGCTGATAATACTACTTTATATAGTGCACAATAATAACCCGCGAATATAGTGTCTTAGATAATATCTACGACTATATATTTCCAAATAACCAAATAATCCGCTATATAGTGTCTAGAGAATACTTCCTACTATATAGTGCCCAAATAATACCGCTATATAGTGTTCATTGTTAATTGAAGCTAATGAAGCTGTGGCCTACTCCCAGATGTTATTCCACAAGTCAAACCTAAATTTGGTGTCTGTGTATTTATATTATATCATCAGTTAAAGGGGAGGGTTATGGTGAGGTTGGCGGGTTTTTATTGGTATTATGACGTCCCAGTGGTCCTACACACTACTACACAATAACCCAGCTAATAGCTTCATAGCTTCATGCCTGACACAAGACAACGCAATAACAATGGGCAGGGTATTTCCAGTGAGTGGGCGTCTCCGTGGCGACAGCCTTCTTGTGGCGCCGTCTTTTCAGATAAAGTCGCATCCATACCGATGAAGTGCAGTGATATAGCAGTGCCCCCAGTGCCCCCCCCCTTCCCACAGGGCCGGATCGACTAGCAAATTTTGGGCTCTCCCACACCGGTCTAGAATATATTTAAATAATGTGATGCTAGGGGCATAAAAACAGTAGAGTAACAATCCTTGTGAATATCAGAAATAGCACCATAACCATAAACTAAACATATTACATATATATGACATGTATATTACCAAAACCAAGATTACTGCATAGATAGCAATCTTTGTTCCGATGTTCTATGTAGATACATTACCAGAACCAAGATTACTACATATATACAGGACCAGATTAAAGCTTACTATATAGATACAGGGCCAGAAGCAATCCTACCACATAGATATGTTAACGGAACCAAGCTCACTACATAAATAACCAGAACCACTGTAGCTAATATAGGTTTCAGTGCCCCACAGTAGGCATAAGTCCCACGTGGAGGTCCGATGGCCCCCCACCAGTAAGCCAATATATCACTTGGTCCCCCCACAGTAGCCAATATAGTCACATGGCCCCCCACAGTAGGCAATATAGTCACATGGCCCCCCACAGTAGGCAATCTAGTCACATGGCCCCCCACAGTAGCCAATATTGTCACATGGCCCCCCACAGTAGCCAATATAGTCACATGGCCCCCCACAGTAGCCAATATAGTCACATGGCCCCCACAGCCCCCACAGTATCTAATATTGTCCACACTGGCCGCCCCACAGGAGCAATATTCCACATTGCCCCCACAGTAGCCATATACACATGACAAGCATGCACATGGCCCCCCACAGTAGCCATATAGTCACATGGCCCCCCACAGTAGCCATATAGTCACATGGCCCCCCCGCACAGTAGGCAATATGTCACTGGCCCCACAGTAGTCAATATAGTCACACACATGGCCCCTCCCGCACAGTAGCCAATATGTCCAACCCGACATGATCATTGACCATTGGCCCCCACTTAGCCAGATAGTCACATGGCCCCCCACAGTAGCCAATATTGACACATGGCCCCCCCCACAGTAGCCAATATTGACACATGGCCCCTGACCCATGGCCCCCCCACAGTAGCCAATCTGTCACATGGCCCCCCACAGTAGCCAATATAGTCACATGGCCCCCCACAGTAGCCAATATAGCCACACTGCCCCCCCAGCAGTCACAGAACCCCTACAACAGTCCTCAATAGCTATATTGTCGATCCCACAACACTCCACAGAGTAACATTGGTGGACATATGTGACCACATAATAGCCCAATGGTCCACTAATCCTATAGTGTCCACAATAATAGCCCCAATATGTCACTCACTATGATAGTGTCCACAAATAGCCTCATTAATGTCAATACACCCCAATCATTCAACTAGCCGCCCATATAGTGGTCCACCATATACTCCCATATAGTGTCCACTAATAGCCCCATATAGTATTCCACATAATAGCCACATATAGTGCCACTTAATAGCCCATATAGTTTACATATAGCCCCATATATTCCACAAAGCCAATGTCCACCATAATAGCCATATGTTCACATAATAGCCACATTATGTGTCCCACACATAGCCTTGTGTCCACATATAGCCCATATAGATTCACATAATAGCCCCCATATAGGAGTCCACGATAGATAGCCCCCCATAGATCGACATAACATAGCATAGCCCCATTACGGTGTCCACATAATAGCCCCACTATGGTCCACATAATAGCCCCATATAGTGTCCGCATAATAGACCCCATATAGTGTCCACATAATCGCCCATAAGAGTCCACCTATAGCATATGTCCAAAACCATATCAGTGTCCACTAAAGACCCCATTAGTGATATTGCCTCCATCATAGACTAATAGCCAATAGTGATACATCCATAAGTGTCCACATATAGCCCCCTATGATGTCCACATAGAGCCCCTCCTAGAAGTCCACATAACAGCCCCCTATGAGAGTCCATCCATAATAGCCCAATAAGTGTTCCACATAGCCCCGATATATGTTTCCACATAAATAGCCCCATTAGGTCCACATAATAGCCCATAGCATCAACACGATAATGCAAGGTGAAAATACCGTAATTATTGTGTTACATCTTTGGGGTAATTGATCTTTAGGGACTTTTCTTCCTGCAGATTATCCGGATGTTTGAGGTTAAACCGGACCCGACAGTCAAAAATGTCAAATCCATCTCGCGCATCGTCCTGTCACCGAACAAGAAGATCAACCTGCGCTTCATAGAGAGGAAGTCTGTCTGAGGATGGTATAAAGAATACCGCCACATTGTAACTGCCCTGAGAAACGCTCACCTAACCCACCTCCTACAATCTTATCCTCCATGTAATCGTATGCTCGACTTATGGGCGTGAATCGCCAAGCTCTCCACATGACAAAATTTACATAATAAACCGTAATTTTGCAATAATTTGTCCGCTTTAACAAGTATCCCTCAAATCAATTGATAGTGGTTTGGTGATGTAATTAGTTATACAATGTTACAATGTACTTTCCGTATCAATTCTTCATGGTTTTCTAGATCTCTGCTTGCTGTCATTCAACAGGATGACCTGATCTAAGCAAGCCGGCTGTTTGAACAATGCGGACTAAGACTGCGGTGACATCACATGACACATGACAGGTATGTGACATAACAGAGTAACACGTGCCTGCACAAACTGACGGGGTTTACAGCTGCCTGTGTACACTCACATCGTATAGAGGGTCAACCTTAATCATGACGGTATTACAGCCGTGCACCGGTGTGACATCACAATGAGGTGAATACCAATAGGAGCCGTGCACCTGTGTGACAATCACATAACATGGGATATACAGAGGGCCGTGCAACCTGTGTGACTATCACAGGGACAGGGGTATAAAAACGAGCCGCTGCCACTGACTGGGAATCTACTGACAGTGGATCTAACGACGCGTTGCACACTGTGTGGCACATCAACATGACAGGGGATATAACAAGCCGTGGTGGCACCTGTATGACAAATCACATGACCGGGTATAATACGAGCCGTCGCACCTGGTGACATTCACATGACGGGGGAATACAAGCCGTGCACCTGTCGTGACATCACATGGCAGGGGATAACAAGGTTTGCTACTTGTCCAGGGATCTCCTGTGTGACATCAATGAACCGGGGGGATATAACAAGCTGTGCACTTGTGTGACATCACATGGCAGGGGATAAAATCAGCCATGCACCTGTGTGACCTCACATGACCACGATGTCATCTGATATCACACAGGTGCACGGCTTGTTATATCCTCTGTCATGTGATGTCACACAGGAGCACGGCTCGTTAGATCAGGAAGGGTCCTGTTGAATGACAGCAATCAGTGATCTAGAAAACCATGAAGAATTAATACAGAAAGTAAATTGTATAGCTTTTCATTACACAAACAAAATCGATTCTTTTTGGAGAGTGGACAACCCCTTTAAAGGGCCTATTCACTGGCAACATGCGCAATTAAACCGGTTGTGTGCTCTGAACACAGCTAAATGTCTGCTGCCCATCCGGATCTAACCTCTATCATTGTGTCTGAACTATGGAAGAGCTCCACCTTTCCTGGCCTCCAGGCTCCTCCCATTTGACTAGTCGTAGTGTCATTTGCTCCGTTTTGTGACCTGTTGCTAATGGAGTCTCTTCCAGGGGTAGTAATCCATCTGTATGACACAACTGCCTAAATACTGCAAACCTGCGCCTAAATAATACCGGATTACAGCAGACCAAGAACTGTGACATAATGTGCCGAAATACAGTGCTAATAATGTATAACAGGGACACACAGTGCCCACATACTACCGCTATAGTGTGTTCGGCTACTACATCAATTATACAATTCAGTTGTCTCATTCAAGAAATTGTCTCACCCCCAGTGATCTGACACTTGTCTCCTAAGTGTCTGCGGTGGGTCAACCCCTTTGACATCGTATGGGGGTGTGATATTAGCACCGTATGGCGGTATTACTGACATTTCTGTTTGATTTTATAGATTAGATTCTACCTCAGCCTCTGGCAGGATACAATGTATCGGCCCCACAGTAGCCGAGGGGCCACACACTGGTGCCAATACACTACACCACCAGGGAATTATTTCTGATATTTCTTTAATTTTCAAGCACTTGGACTTTTCCTGCCTAGAATATATTTTAGGATATAATAATGAGTTTTAAGTAATTTACTGTAGATTTATTATAGTGTTGATTGATCCTGTCCTAAGGATAGGTCCTCAATATGAGATTGGTTCTCAGTAGTTGACGAACAGGGAATAGAACAGGAAGCAGACAGCGCCAGTCCGTTGTGTAATGTGAGACCGTGGTAGTGACCTACAGATCTGCTCAGAATGCATAAAGAAATGCACTCCCTTATATCCAGGGACAGTTATTCAGGCACCTCATCCTTTTATATTTGCTATCCATGGCCTAATTCCTTCTAAAATCAACTCTTACAATTATGCTAATGAGTCGGAAGCCCATGATGCAGCTTCAGATTTTAGAAGGAAGACAGCCATAAATATAAAGGTCAACACATCATTGGAATCATGAGTAATGTCCCTGATATCATCATGATTGTGGATGTAGATTTCCTTTAAAGGACATCTCCTACCATGATGAAAGACTGTATGCAAATGAGCCTGAGGGGCTCCATTAACACATACAGTCCTTCATCCTGGTGTTAGATCCCTTAAGCTGCTGGCTGATAACCTCAGTTCAGCCACTGTGCACAGAAACGGCGCTTTCCTCGTACTCTTGGATTCTGTGGATGGTGCTGGGTGTTGGACCTCAATCTATCTAATATTGAGGACCTATGCAATATTTTTTGCCCCCCAACTCCCCTTAAATGTTATGATATTAATTCTAATGAACTTTCACAGATTGGTTTCCATAAAGGAAAGCTGTAAGATTTTTATTTTTTAATACGTAATGTCTGTTTTACTTGTGAAATAAAATATTTGTGTTAAGTTACTTTGTAGCGTGAATATTATTTCTGCCGCGTACCATTTCTAGTTCGCGTGAGCCTGCAGTGTAAAGCAGGGAGGGTTACAATGTAGTTACTATGACCATAGGCAGGACTATCCTGTAGGAATGGAGTTTTGTGTATTACACCCTGAGCTGGTTCGTGCCATCCGTTGAACACCCCTCCATGCTCTTACACTTCATTCTCCACCCAGAAACAAAAAAAGGGGGACACAAAGGGGGCTCATTTCCCAACAAGGCCCCGAATCGCGACTACATTTTGGCGTCATTGGTTTTCCCTCCCCGAAAATTATTCCCGACATGTTGTGTGCGCCAATTGCCCCCGGGCGGGTTTTTGTGGCGCCTAGAGGATCGGATTTCTAGGATGTCCGCATCGGTGCACCCTTCCGTGCTTGCTTTCTTACGAATCAGGGCGTGGGCCGCCGGAAAACCTGACGGATTCGCAAAGACCGCGGTATTTAAAAAAAAAAAGTCACTTGACACGCGCTTACCTGCACCAGGAATAGGAAGGTGAACTCCGGTGGACCTCGGCGCAGCAGCGACACCTGGTGGACATCAGGCGCACGACCGGGTAAGTAAATGAGCCCCATAATGTTTCATTTGCAAACGAGCCGCCTCTTTCTAGTGAAGATGATCGTCTGAGAGCCACATAGCCCCGCCCCTTATTTCAGACCACACCAACCCTAAAACCCAATTTTAAAAAGTTTGGGTTTTAAAAGTGGGATGGATGCTGGCTGCTGAAAATCTCCTCCTATGTAATTACATAGGGAGCCGGATCTTTATAGGACCGAGAACCCTAATGCGCTCCGCTTCGCTATAAAGGAGAAGGGGGACTTGGGACCTTTTCAAGGCACTAGGTCTTCACATATTAATGAAATCCTAGATTGTTTCTGGCAATAGCCTCCTTCCTCTAAAAATCTTTTTATAATTACTAATACACCGAAAGTAGGAAATGTGATGAGGGGCAACTGCCACAATGATATCAACATCTAGGATCCACTGCGTCATAGTTTCTGACGAAAGAATGAAAGCAATGCTGTCTTGTCGATGCTGACACGCGCAATAGAATGGGAACGGTGGTGTCTAAGTCAACGTGGTAAGTTCATGAAGGTTGCAAATATCGTAAAAAAATAGAAGAAAAAATAGAGCTTCTCGGCTGCACTACCAGTGTAAAATAACATTCTTTATTTCCTTATATCGGGCACTTTAAAACGAAAACGTTGCGGAGGGAGCGGACTGTCTGGGAACACCACGGGGCGAGACGTGTCCGTTTCGCGCTGTATCACCACGCGCTTAAAATCCTCCTGCCTGGGTAGCCGCGTTCCGCACCTTGTTGTAACATTCGTTGTGCGTCCAAATAGCCTCTTGTCATACCAAAGCAAAGCCCCAAAACGACAACATTTCTGAACTGGTTACCCTAAGACAAGGAAGGGGGAACTACAATGGGAAAATATAACATCCGCTGCACAGCCAGCTTGACCTCCAAAAAAGGATTGGAGAGTCGCAGGGGCGGCGCTGAGGTTAATACATTACAAGGGGGAATAATTACAAAATACTACAATATGATACAAATAACAATAAGGCGTCGATCGCTCATAATATGCAGAACTAAAATATATGACACGTATTTCAGGTGGCAATATATCAATGCCCAAAACTAAATCTGGCTACTTAGTGGCCGCAATAATGCAAGAAAACAGTTTTGTATATAGGGGCATGCGTGTTTCAGGAAGTGTGGAACAACTTAGCCAATTCGCCCACACATAGGGAGATGACAGATAATGGACAAAAATGTGTACAGAAGGGTGTTAATAAGGGAATGGAGGCAAAAATTTATCAAACCAAAAAAAATGTAGCATAAAAAATATTAGATTGTAAAAAGGAAAAGTTTAATTGAAAAGGGGTGTGTATTTAATACAAAAGCTCCGCCATTCCATTCTTGTCATTTTAGGTCACAACGGACCTATGGGGGGCATTGGTTTTTGATAATGATCCAGATGCTTGTATGGCTTTGAAGTCGAAGCATTTTTGTCTGTCTCCCTCCTCATTCTCTCTCCAGGTGGGGTACTTGAAACAACCTCTAGACCAGCAAAAGAACTAACATTAGGATTGTTAGAGTGTGTATCTCTGATACTGCTTCATGAGTGGCGAGGCGCTTTCCTTCTGCTCTCAGTTTCTACAACCTTGGTCTCATTTCTATTCCGAAATTGATGAATGAACACTTCAATAGTTTTTAAAACCAATATAAAATCGCGCCACCATGGCAGAACAGAACATAGACTACAAAAGTAGTCTTACAAGTGATGAAATGTCTGACTTGATGTGTGTAACCTTAGGATACCTCCTTAAGTTTTTTAAACAATAGCAGCAAAAATTCCCAAGGGTATACGTACTTTTCAGCAATGTTTCTCTCTAGTGTGTCGGGTAGAAAGCCGACTACGAATTACCCTATTTGATTGTTTGGCATACGTCGAAGTGATAAGGGGACCTTGTTCTGCTATTTTCTTTGATATTGGGGGTCGGTTTTAAGAGGGTACCCAGTTATGGTGAAGTGCCTGCTGACCTAATTGGAGGCTAAAAGGATGTAATCAAGAAAAACTAAGTTTTCTTCTTTCGTGTGTTTCCTCTGGGTGTATTTTAATTAGTTTGGTGGTTCGGTGTCGGCTTGCTGCCAATGCTTTTTTTGTAGGTCTTGGTCTATAGGAGTGGTTGAGATAACCTCTTTTTTATCAAAACTGCTATCATATGGGTCAGCTTGGAAACCAAATTACTCTTCAGTTTGCATTGCATTGACGTCTGAGACGAAGGTATGCCCGCGTAAGTACCGACACCACGCCACCCCTCCCCCTTTTTTTTTTCTTTCACAAAGGGGTGGTAACTTGTGTATGAAATAGGTAGTTATCTGCGGATCAGGTTTATTAACGACCCGTGGTAGTGATTGTACTGTGCTCGATGTTGACTTAAAACATCGAGAAATTCCCATTGCTTGTTACGATTTTGGATGTGAAAACTGTTCGATCGATTTGCATTCAAATAATTCATAGAAAAACTGAACTCATTATCAGCACCAGACCATATATGAACACGATCGTAACACATTACTGTGATAGAAAAGATCATTACTGATTGAAGGGAATAGTCCACTGGTTTGTAGATATAATTATCCGTCAAAAAAAGCCAGAAAAATTATTAAGCCTTATTACAGCTACGGTGTGCCCGCATGTCAGTCCATCTTTTGTTTATACCAGTATCAATAACTTAAAGGTATTGTGTTGAAAGAACAAAACTAAATTAAAGCTCGCCAAATGAAATTAATGTAGGGGCCAGTCTTTCGTGCTTTGTAAAAACTAAGTCTGGTGGTTCGACATCCATTTTTGTGGGGAATGTCTGTGTACAAACTTTCAACATCGATGGTAATCGTCTTTAGACCATCTGACCAGGGAAATTCTTCTTGATTGCAGTTCAAAAAACTCATTTGTATCCTTCAACTATGAAGGTATGTGTGGACGCATGTTTTAGGAGCCATTCAAGATACTGGGAACACGGGGCTCGGTAATGGAGCCCACTCAAGCTGCCACAATCGGGGACGTCGGGTGGGTTGTTAAGATTTGGTGAATTTAGTGGAGGTAGTAAACCATTTCTGGTTTTTGTGGGGAAGCCAGGAATCAATTTTCGGCGGTTTTTTTTTTAAGATATTTACATCGCTTGCTTTTCACATTTAATCTGAGGAGGAACGCAAGTTTTAACTTTGATTCTTTGTTGGATCGTATCTAGTTTGATCATGACATCTGTATTTTTTAGCGTGCCTCTCTGCCTCACATACAACTTTCGCGTCAGTATGACAGTAACAAGCCTTCCTTGTCGGCGTTTTTCTCCGACTATATTGTCATTTTCTTTTAAACCACTGAGGGCTCTCTCTTTCACCCATGTTAAATTATCTGTGTTCTTTCTCCTAGACGTAGGGCTTTGTCTCTTTGAACCTTTTTTGCTGAAATATTCAAAGGGGGCTACCTGGTGTAAAAGGTGGGTAAAGGTAGACTGATTGCCACACTTTAAAAGGGTGTTGGACTAACTCTGTTGTCTCTGCTTCTAAGACTCGATAAAAGCACTCGGCCTCAATGACGATTGGTGGGTCATGTTACAAACAAAATTTAGAGGGCTCCATTGCGCGGGGATTCTCGCTTTGTTTTGGGGGGTCCCTCAATTTGTGGCGCATGTTTTTTGTTTCTCAACCATTTTTTAAGGATTAATTTTTTCTAACGCCTTTAAATAGATCAACTTCAAAAATTTATGGGATTTGAAGTGTTGCGTCAACCAAAACCTAAAACCTTTGAAAGGAGGGACAAACACATTCATCACTAAGATAAGCATCAGATAATTAAAAATGTAGAATTTCAATTGAGGCTGAATTCTTCGGGTTCTTCAGTTATTGCTCAAGGCACTGTTTTATCTTGACTACCTTCTTTTTTTCCTTCTGCCCCTTCGGGGTCGACCGCCTAAAGGATAGGACCTGAGGAGTTCTGTGTGGCTCCTGTTCCGGAAGAATTGTGTCTTGTTTTAGTCGTATTTTTGCTCGTCTGATTGGCTCGAGTCCGAGTCAGTTGTCCAGTATCCTTTTGTCTTCTTTGCTGTTGTGTAAACTCTTTTCTTCCTTGCAATTGGTTTTTTTTTAGAGCGATTTCCCAGTCAACAAATTCTGCGGTCCTCGAAATCCTTGTTTATCAGATCATATTTTGTCTCTCTTGCCGATCTTTTAGTGGCGGCTTGTTATGGGAGTAGAGCTTTTTCTAATTTTTTCAAAACAGTTTGCATTTGTGTTTATACACCTAGTTTTTAGTTCGTATTTTGTTTACTATTCTTCTGTATCTTTATATATTCCGTTTCATTTCTTTACAGAACCAATCTCGTCTGTTCATATATCTCTAGGTGGCTTATTTCCACTCTGCGTGAACATAGCAGTCATACTTGGATTGTGAAAATGTCACTTATAAAACGAAGTCTCTGGGACTCGGCCACTGTGCTACGTAGGAAACGAGGAGGTTTAAGTGCCAAAATATCTCACCTCTCGTTCAGACAACATTGTAACTTGTATTCTAGACTTTTTGAATTAGTAACTGTTAGTTTCATCTGTAAAATTGCAGAGGATGAAGAAAGCTCCCGCGTCCTCCATCCCTAGTTGCAAAGTATCATTTGTGTTTGATTTTTTCTTTGGCTGGGGATCCGTGTATACCATATTTTGAAAAAAAGGAGGCGTGTCTCTCAAAAAAGGTTGCAGGCCACCACAATACAGAAGAGATTGTGATGAGTGGCACTGCACAAGATATCACAGGATCCGATTGCGGCATATTTCTGACGAAAGAAAGACAATGCAGTCTGTGATGCTGGCCAGCCAAGTTATGGGTACGTGTGGGTGCTCTAGCTCAAGTGGTAGTTCAAGAGGGGCAAATTGTATCAAAAACCATAGAAAGAAAAATAGACGCTGGCACATCACCAGTTAAAATACTTTCTTTTAAGTCTGCACTTTATAAAGACAAACGCGTTGCGGGGAGGAGCGGGAGCTGGGCGGGTAACTGACCACGGGCGACGTCCATTAAAAAACCAATGCCCTAGGTCCGTTGGACTAAATGACAAGAATGGATGGGAGCTTTTCTTTAAAATACCTTTTTCTAAATGTTCACTTTTTAACAAATCTAATATTTTTTTGATACATTGTGTTTTGATAAATTTTGCTCTCCATTCCTTGTCTTGTTCCTTTTTGTCCCATAATGTGTCCCTTCTCCCTATTGAGCAATTGACGCTATTTTTCCCACTTCCGAAAAAGTGCCCCTATATACAAAAATGTTTCCCTTGCTTTATTCTGCCATAGTATCTACAAGATTAGTTTTGCATTATATATTGCCCCCGAATAACGGTCTGTATAATCTTTAGTTCTTCAATTAGTATGGCTGCCGACCTTATGTTATTTTAGTATATATTGTAAATTATATGTAATTATTCTGTAGTATTTCACCTCCCGCGGCACGGCTGCGGACTATCCATATCCTTTTGGAGCAAGCTGTTCGCGGTGTTATATTTTCCATGGTAGTTTCATCCTCCTTCCGTTGTAGGTAACATCTCAGAAATGTTTTTTATGGGTTGTGTATATACACTAGTCGGCGCCCGCCAATAAAGTCACAGGTGCGCGACGCCGCTAACGCAGGCAGGATTAAGGCGCTGAACACGCCGAAACGGACCGTCGCCCCGTGGTCAGGTCCCGCAGTCCCGCTCCCTCCCGCACGTTGTCTTTTAAAGTGCCGGAATAAAGAAACTGTATTTTTTTAAGCTGCGTGCAAAAAGTGCCCAAAAGGGGGCTTCTATTTTTCTTTCCTTTTTTCGATCTTTTTAATTATGTAATGCGCCGAAGTTGCTCTAGGGGTCTCACCACTACACAGAGGAGGGCGCTGTCTGCTTCCCGTCCCACTCTGTGTATCAGCAGTCTTGATCCATGTGATTTAGGACCATTCCTTTATTGCCCTGTTTTGCAGCACTGGCTGGCGTGTTGCGCTGACTACAAGATGATGTTACATCACTAGATTACCTGTTATTTGGCTGTAGTACTCCAACTCCCAATCCCTAAATAAATATTTGCCATTTGTAGGGTCTGAAGGTCGGTGCAGTGATGTGTAGGTGGTGCTCAGTTGAAGAACAAGAAGTTGTGTCCGCAGGCACAGATAGTATACCAAGCTGCCAGGTTTCTGATGAGTCCCATTGACCTGTATGTAACATGTGTCTGAATGATTACAATATTTTTATTCATTCCCTTAAGAACCTTGGTGAACGCATTTACAAGCTTCTTTACCTCTTGTGTCACCCTCTCATCCTCGTAGACTTAAGTTTGTGTCACCCACTCTCCTCCTCATAAGATGTAAGCTCTGTGTGTCCCCCATCCATCCTCATAACATTCAGCTCTTTTTCCCCCCTCCTCCCCCTCCTATCCTTTCCCTCTCTTTTTTCACCCCGGCCCTCCTCCTCCTCTCCTTACTCTTTTTTTCCCCTCCGTCATCTCCTAGACTTGGGTAAGCTCTTGTCCAACCCCGGCCCTCCATCCTCATAACTGTAAAGCCTTGTGTCCACTCTACTACATACTGCCCTCATCCCTCCATATACTTTTAGCGCTTGTTGTCGCCGGTTCCCCTCCTCCTCCTATACTTTACTCTCCTTTTCCGCCTAAACACACATAACCTCCTCCCTCCTTCCTCCTCGCGTCCATGATCCTCTTCTGGTTTTATCCCCAGTGTCCTCCTCCTCCTCTCCTTTCCTCTCTTATTTCCCCCCCCTCCCTCCCCTTCCTCAACACTCCCTCTCACGCGTTCCTCTCATTTATTCCCCCACGCCTCCTCTCTCCTGTCCCTTATAAGCTCCTGTGTCACCTTCTCAATCCCATAGACTGTAAGCCTCTTGTGTCCCCCCCCCTCCATCCGTCCTCATAGACCTGTAAGCTCTTGTGTCCCCCTCATCCTCATAGACTGTAAGCTCTGTGTCAGACCTCACCCCCACCAGCCCCCCCATCCCAATAGACTGTAAGCTCTTGTGTCCACCCACTCATCCTCACAAGACTTGAAGCTCTTGTGTTAAAACCCCCTCAATCCTCATAGACTGTAAGCTTCTTGTGTCCCCCCCCCTCATGCCTAGACCTGTAAGCTCTTGTGGCACCCCACCCCCCCATCCTCACTAGACTATAACTCTTGTTTACCCCTCAATCCTCGTAGCTGTAAGCTCTTGTTTTACCACCCTACCTCATCCTCGTAGACTGTAAGCTCTTGTGGTCCCTCCTCATCCTATAAACTTTAAGCTCTTGTGTCACCCTCATCCCCCATAGACTGTAGCTCTTGTGCACCCCCTCATCCTCATAGACTGTAACCTCTTGTGTCAACTATCCCTCTCCTCATATACTGTAAGCTTCTGGTCCGCCCCTCAATCCTCATAGACTGTAAGCTCCTGTGTCCCCTCCGCATCCCTCATAGACTGTAAGCTCTTGTGTCACAGCCTCATCCTCATCGACCCTAGTAAAGCTCTTGTGCCACCCCCCATCCTCATAAGACGTACGCTCTTGTGGCCCCCACCTACCCCTCATCCTCATAGACTGTAACTCCTGTGTCACCTTCTCATCCTCATAGACTGTAAGCTCTTGTGTCCCCCCCTCATCCTCATAGTACTTAAGGGCTCTTTTGTCCAAACCCCCCCATCCCGCCTAACATAGACTGTAAGCTCTTTTGCAGTCCCCCCGTCATCCTCCTTCCTTTAAGCTCTTTTTTTACCCCTCATACCTCAAGACTGTAAGCTCTGTGTCCACCCCCTCACATAGACTGTAAGCTCTTGTGTCCACCCCCCCCTCCTCATAGACTGGTAAGCTCTTGTGTTACCCCTCATCCTCGTAGAGTAAGCTCTGGTGTCAACCCTGGGTCCTCATCCTCATAAACTGTACATCCATGTTTCCCCCCCTTCATCCTCATAGACTGTAAGCTCTTGTGTCCCCCCCCCCCTCAAATCCTCAAGACTGAACTCTTGTGTTCACCCTCTCCTCTAGACGCGTAGCTCTTGTCTTGTGTCAACCCCTCATCCTCATAGTGGACTTTTAATCTCTCTTTTGTCCCCCCCTTTTCCCCTCTCCTCCAATCCCTCATAGAACTGTAAGCTCTTGTGTCCCCCCCTCCTTCCTCATAAGACTGTAAGCTTTGTGTCACCCTCATCCTCCTCATAGACTGTAAGCGCCTGTGGTCATCCCACCCCCTCATCCTCATAGCCTGTAGCTCTTTGTGTCCCATCCGCATCCCTCATAGTCTGTAAGCTCTTGTGTCAACCCCTCATCCTCTAGACGTAAAAGGCCTCTTGTGTCACCCCTCATCCTCATGAACTGTAAGTGCTTTGTGTCACACCCCTCATAGAACTGTAAGCCTTTGTGTCACCCCCTCTCATCCTCATAGACTGTAACTCTTGTGTCACTCCCTCAATCGCTCATCCTCTGACTGTAAGCTCTTGTGTCACCCCCCTCATCCTCATAGACTGTAAAGCTCTTGTGTCACCACCTCATCCTCAAGACTGTAGCTCTGTGTCCCTCCCTCATCCTCCTAGACCGTAAGCTCTGTGCACCCCCCTCATCCGCATAACTTAGCTCCTTGTGGTTCCCTCCTCATCCTCAAATCCTCATAGACTGTAAGCTCTTGTGGTCCAGTCACCCCTCAGCCTCATAAATTGTAAGCTCTTGTGTCCACCCCCTCATCCTCATAAACTGGAAGCTCTTGTGGTCACCCCTATCCTCATAGACTGTAAGCTCTTGGTTTCCCCTCCGCATCCTCATAGTCCTGCAAGCTCTTGTGTCCAACACTCTCATCCTCATAGACTGTAAGCTCTTGTGTCACCAACCCCTCATGGCCTCAGCGACTTGACGTAAGCTTTGTGTCAGTTCACCCCCACCGCTCATAGACTGTAGCTCTTTGTCCCCCTCTCCTCCTCATGACTGTAAGCTCTTTGTGTCACCCCCCCCCCCTCACCTCATAACTGTAAGCTCTTGTGTCACCCTTTCACCCCTCATCCTCATCCGACTGTAAGCTCTTGTGTCACCATACCCGCCCCATCCTCATAGACTGTAATCTCCTGTGTCACCCCCTCATCCTCATAGACTGTAATCTCTTGTGGCATGTCACCCCCTCAATCCTCAAGACTTTAATCTCTTGTGTCCACCCCTCATCCTGCTAGACTGTAAGCTCTGGTCACCCCTCATCCTCAAGCTTGTAACTTTTGTGTCACCCCTCATAAGATGTTAAGCTCTTGTGTCACCCCCCTCTCTCCTCATATGACCGTAAGCTCTTGTGTCAAACCCCCCCCCTCATCCTCCTAGACTGTAAGCCTTGTTCCCCCCTTCAAATCCTCATAGACTGTAGCTCTTTTGTGTCACACCTTAGCCTCATAGACTGATAAGCTCTTGTGTCCCCCCTCTCCTCATAACTGTAAGCTCTTGTTCCCTCCCCGCCCCCCCCCTCCTCATAGACTGTAATCTCTTGTGTCAACAAACAGTCACCCCTATCCCATTAACTGTAAGCTCGTGTGTCACCCCTCATCCTCCTAGACTGTAAGCTCTTGTTTCCCCCTCTCCTCATAGACTGTCAGCTCTTGTGTCACCCCCTCTCCTCATAGACTGTAAGCTCTTGTGCCTCTTCATCCTCATAGAACTGTAAGCTCTTGTGTCCCCTCCCCCTCATCCTCATAGCTGTACGCTCTTGTGTCAACCCCTCCTCCTCATAGACGTAACTCTTGGTCACCGCCTCATCTCATAGACTGTAAGCTCTTGTGTCAACGCCCTCATCATCCTATAGACTGTAAGCTCGTGTGTCACCCTCTCATCCTCATAGACTGTAAGCTCGTGTGTCACCCCTCACCTCAATGACTGTAGCGCTGGTTCCGTTCTCTTAATCCGACCCAACCCCCTCATCCTCTCCATGACTGTTCTTACACTAGCTCTGTGTCACCCCACCCCTCTCATCCTCATAAGACTGTACGCTCTGTGTCACCTCCTCTCAATCCTCATAACTGTAAGCCTCTTGTTCACCCACTCACATCTTGTGTCACCCCCTCATCCTCATAGACTGTAAGCTCTTGTGTCACCACCTCATCCTCATATACAAAAAAGGATCAAATAGCGATCCTGGAAACTACAGACCTGCGAGTCTAACTGCTGTGGTGGGGAAAATATTTGAGGGGTTTATTAGAGATGCTGTCCTGGAGTATCTCACTGTGCACAACCTTATAACCCAGCGTCAGCATGGGTTTATGAGAGATCGGTCCTGTCAGACTAATCTGATTGGTTTCTACGAGGAGGTAAGTTCAAGACTGGATCTGGGAGACGCTGTGGATGTTGTATATCTGGACTTTTCAAAGGCATTTGACACCGTGCCGCATAAAAGGTTGGTATATAAAATGAGACTGCTGGGAATAGGAGAAAATCTGTTTATCTGGGTAAGTAATTGGCTTAGTGATAGAAAACAGAGGGTGGTCATTAATGGCACATTCTCAGATTGCAGGATCCTATGTTGTTTATTCCCTGAGCTGAGGGGTTTTGCTGATAAAACAGATATAACATTATGATAATAAGGCTCTGTCGCTTCTATGGCTCCTTCAGCACTTCTCCTAGCACGTGAGTTATTCATTTCTTCACAGGATGATGTAATCCCTGGGTTGTGCCTGAAGGAAGAATAATCAATCGCTGCACCATCCCCCATCTGCTGCGTATGAGTGATCCAGCTCAGGTTGATTAGTCCTGTCTGGACTATCCTCCATTTGTAATAACAAGTTCTGTGTGTAATATGTTGATCTAGGCAGCCAGCCTGACCCAGCTTTCTCAAGGTCCTGAATGTTTTAATTATTTTTTCAGCAAAACTACTCAGCTCAGGGATTAACCAAGATATGATCCTGCATCAGTGTAGCTATAGCATTCTCAAGGTATGTTTGCCTCATAATGCATCAAATCTAATGGTAGGTTTCCTTTAAGAGCAGGATCCTCACTCCTATTGTCCCATATGACAGTTTGTACTCTGTAACGTCTTATTTGTATGTGTTCCCCAGAATCTGTCAAGCGCTGCGGAATTTGATGGAGTTTTATAAACAATGATGATTATTATTTCCCGCCGGATGCATCGAGAGGCTGGGGTGGAGGTGTTACAGTCACATAAAATAATCACAAATTCTTGCACACTGCAGAAATAGAGAATAGAAATGCAGAGCAATGGCAATAGCCGGGATAAATGGAGAATATTTGTTCCCTTTAAGGAACCAATGCAGAGTACAGGCTGCCATGAGACGCTCCTAGGTTTTTACTGCCAGCATGGAATCCATAGCTTCTGCATGTAGTACAGTATAGACAGATACATGACACTGGCAGGTGACGTCACTATACACAGATCCTATATGGACTTTGCTCCTCTGCTAAGCCATGTTCACACCATCTCCTCTTCTACACCCGCATGGAAGGAGGTGTCTCAGGTTCTTCCTCCCTAAAACTAGGAAACAGCAGTCCTCACTTCAGCCATGATATCCACTTCTCTGAGACGCTGCCTCCTCCCCAGCAGGAGGGTCAGTCCCTTGCTGCAGACATGCAGGACCGGGAGGACCCAGGCCAGAGCCTTACATGGGGCTGCAGCAGCTGGAGTGACACATGGGGACAAGAAGATGAAGACCTTTGATGATCTTCCTGGACCTTCCCTCCTCACCAACCTCTACTGGGTCTTCATCAGGGGATACCTGCTCCATTCTCATGAGCTACAGGTCAGATAAACTACTCTCCTATCTATCTATCTATCTATCTATCTATCTATCTATCTATCCTGGGGCGCACCTGCCATGAGGCGAGTTGAGAATCTCGCCTCAGGCGGCGTGCCACCTGCTGGACGACCAGGCGGCATTGTGCACCCGCCCGTCCATGCTGCCACCCGCCAGTCTGCCTATGCTGCCTCTGGATCCCCCACCTGTGCTGCCATGTTGCCGCCCACCGGACCGTCCTGCCGTCCGCCAGACCACCCACCCAGGCTGACACACCCCCCTGCATGCCAGCTGGCACATCCTCTTTCCCGCCAGCCTGCACATCCTTTTACCCGTTGGCCGCCACATCTTCCTGAGCACCTGTCTGCTCCGCACCCTCTGTCCCATTCATCTCTGCTCCGCTCTCTTTGTCCCGTTCATCTCCGCTCCGCTCCCCCCTCCTCCGCTCCACTCCCTCTGTCCCGTTCATCTCCGCTCCTCCGCTCCACTCCCTCTGTTCCGTTCATCTCCGCTCCGCTCCCCCCTCCTCCGCTCCACTCCCTCTGTAGCAGTGGTGGTAGTAGCAGTAGTAGTGGTGGTAGTAGTAGTAGTAATGGTGGTAGTAGTAGTATTGGTGTTGCTAGTAGTAATATTAGTGGTGGTAGTAGTAGAAGTAGCAGTGGTGGTAGTAGTAGTAGTAGTGGTAGTAGTAGTAGTAGTGGTAGCAGTAGTAAGCACTATATGCAGCAAATGTAAATAACTGTGGTGTAGATGTAATTGATGATTCTGTTTCCTGCAGAAAATACACCACACTCTGTATCTATATAGAGTCATTATTATTAGAAGAGGTGTAACATCTGTGCCCGCACCATCCTCTGTCTGGAGAATATGGCTGAGGATGTGATCATTCTTGGTTTGTGTTGCTCTTCCTTTCCTTTTGTGAATTATGGCCAATGTCTGGAGCAGTGATTATTGCATGGCACCATCAGGACTCATCACATAGATACTCGTGGGAGCCTTTCCTCAACCTCTGTGTCTGCTCTTATCTTCTGACCCCTTTGGCTCGTCTCCTGGTTTAT
The DNA here is from genome assembly GCA_019512145.1 of Engystomops pustulosus. Taxonomy (NCBI): domain Eukaryota; kingdom Metazoa; phylum Chordata; class Amphibia; order Anura; family Leptodactylidae; genus Engystomops; species Engystomops pustulosus. The sequence continues at coordinate 31,179 of WNYA01001824.1, read as the reverse complement.
CTTTTGTCTTTTGCTTTGGTACTATGTTTCCTCTCTCTCTGTTACTATCTGGCTCTGATGAACGTCCTTTTCTGTGTGTGTTGTTCATGTTGTTTTGTCTGTGTTTGCACTATGACACAGGGCGTGAGCGTCGCCCAGTTTCTGGCCGCCGTTTAGGATGGTTCTTTAGGAAGTAGGCAGGGCCAGAATGTAACCCTTACTTTCAGGCTCCTCTTTCACATGGACGTTTTTAATTATATATACAAAACTATGAATCTATATTCCTTCCCTGTTTCCAGACATCGAACACTCTGTGCTGGTCTCTGTACCACTTGGCCCGAGACCCCGAGCTGCAGCAAAGCTTATATGAAGAGGTCATTATGGCCGCCCCGATGGACCGTATCCCTGTAGCGGATGATATCACCCACATGCCGTTACTGAGAGCCGTGATCAAGGAGACCCTCAGGTGGGATCATATACATTGTATATAAGGGATCATAGATGTGTTACATTGTGGGGTCATCACTCAGCTTTTCATAGACCCTGAATGACATACACATTTGTATTATGAAGTTTTATACTTTCTAGCTTTCTATTTCCTGCCGGTCTTTACCGTAGTTTCAGCATTCTATTTGTGAACCAGGTAGATTTGGCTGAACATCATCATTTCTTCTTCTATCTACAGACTTTATCCTGTCATCCCAACCAATGCAAGAATTGTCCATGAACATGAGGTGGTGATCGGAGATTATCAATTCCCAAAAAATGTAAGTTGCCGTATACACGTGACTCCTGGTGCTACTGGACACACGTCACATCTCATGTCTCCGTCCCTCTCTGCAGACCCTCTTTGTTCTGAGCCATTACGCCATCTCTAGAGATGAAGCCAATTTTAAAGATCCTGGAAAGTTTTATCCCCAGCGGTGGCTGAGGGGCGAGAGCATGGCGCACCACCCCTTCAGCTCCTTACCCTTCGGATACGGGCTGCGGAGCTGTGTGGGGAAGCGGATCGCAGAACTAGAGATGCACCTGGCGCTGTCTCGGGTAAGTTTGTATTGGAGGAGAAATACGTTTACTAGGGTTGGTTTATGGCCAAAATCCCGCGTCCATTGATTTCAGGAAAAGTCCTATCCTACTTTTTGCTAAATGACCAACAATGCAACATCTTTCCACTGCTTAATGCTTATTCCCCAACTCCGGGTCATTTGATCTCCCTATCTCAACTGTTGGGGCATCTCTGGATTAATCTGTTGTACTACAGAGATTCAGCCCCTCGGTCATGTTCAGTTTGGGACTCAGGGGTCTGGATCTCTTCAGGACTGCAGCATTTATTCAGCACCACCAAAATAGTAACAGTATACAGTGATCAAATAATGCCATTATAATTTGCCCAAATAATAATAGTTTCATAGAGTATCAACAATGTCACTATACAGTTCATAAGTAATAGTCTCATGTCCACATAGTTACACTCCCTCATTTCTAAATAATAGCATCCCTGAAGGTAAATTAATACTGCCATATAGTTAGTGAAGAAAAAAAGAAGACTACGGGGCACATTTACTTACCTGGTCCCTGTGCGATCCCCGAGTTGCGTTGTCCATCGGAATCCACATCTGCCGCGATTCATGAAGATCGTGTTCCTGCCTCTGTCGCTTCCCTGCTGAGGTCGGCCGGAGTTCACCTGCTTCCTCCCAGTCCATGTAAGTGCGTGGCTTGCAACACAAATTGCTTTGTTAAATCCCGCGTGTAGACCGACGGCCTGCCCCCCCCCCCCCCATTTGTGCCGCTTGAAAGCCGGCGCCGATGCGTCAAAATCCGATCGCGTGCGCCAGAAACCCTTTCTAAATGCGTCTCACATCGGAAATCGTTGGGTATTCCGATGATAGGGCTGACCACGGACCCTTAGTAAATGAGCCCCAATATTGTGTTTACATACTCCACTACAGAGTGAAACTATAATAGCTTCATGTAGTGTCCTAAGAAGACCACTAGGTGGTGACAATATAAAAGTCTCATAGGGGCAGATTTACTTACCCGGCCCATTCGCGATCCAGCGGCGCGTTCACTGCGCTGGATTCGGGTCCGGACGGGACCGGGTCCGGACGGGTGGCGCTGCTGCGCTGAAAAGCATCGGAACGCGCTGGAGTTCGCCGAGCCGTGCTGAGTGAATGTAAGTGCGAGCTCCGCGTCACATTTTTTTAAAAATGTGGCGGTTTTTCCGAATCCGTCGGGTTTTCATTCGGCCACGCCCCCTGATTTCCGTGGCGTGCATGCCAGTGCCGATGCGCCACAATCCGATCGCGTGCGCCAAAAACCCGGGGCAATTCAGGGGAAATCGGCGCAAATCGGAAATATTCGGGTAACATGTCGGGAAAGCACGAATCGGGCCCTTAGTAAATGACCCCCATAGTGTTCTAAGAGATTCTAAATAATTGTGCTCCAATATGAGATTCTTACAGCAGTCAATAAAAACACCATGTTGTGCGTAAATAATGGAATCATATGGTCACCAAATGATAAAAACAGACATAATTTGGATATTTTTTTCACAGTGACCATTTAATGCAGCCATATGGTGTTAACAATAACAATACCAAAGTATTTATATATTAGTCTACACTATACTGAGAGCAAATAATAGTTTCATACACTGTACAAAGAATACCGCCATATAGTGCCCATATAATGGTATAATGTTGTGTCAAGATTAAAAAAAACAAAAAAAAAACTATATAATTGCGCTCCAGTATCAGAATACTAAAGTAGCAGGTAATACCGCCATAGAGTGCCAACATAAAGTAACCGTATCTGTGTATAAACAGAAGATAAAAGGGCCATATAGTGCACGATTATTAGTGCTAAACAATAGGTTTCTCATCTGATTGGTAACTTTTTTCTTTCTCCCTCCTGCAGATTATCCGGATGTTCGAGATTAAACCGGACGCCAAGCTCGAGAATATCAAATCCATCGCACGGATCGTGCTGTCGCCCAGCAAGAAGATCAACCTGCGCTTTATAGAGAGAAAGTCTGTCTGAGGAGGGAGTGATGAATACGGACACTCGGGCGGCCTGGCGCCCCCTATGGGCAGGGACCTGCGCAGTGATGGGTCCAGGCTACTACCATATGATTATACTGAGCCCAAATATAACCGCCACATGGTTCTGAATAATTGTGCCTTACAGTATACAACCCAAATACCACCAATATACAGTATATAAATACTACCGCCATACTGGGTAACTTTCACCTATTGCAAGAGCCAAAGCACTGAATGAGCAGGAGCTGTAACCACCTCAGGCTCAGGGGGCCACATTCTGGGGGGGGGGATGGTATATAATATAGAAGCTTAGTCTGGGGCTCTCCTTTCCTCTTCTGGCTCCAACTTTGTTTTTATTTAAAGGGAACCTGTCATCAGGAGGCCTTTTTCTGGCTCCCCCATGTCCCCATAGAGAATAGTGTACACTCTGTCAAAGAGTTTTTATAGTAAAACTGTTTTTTTTTCGAGAAATGGAGAAGTTAGATCAAAGTTTACCTTTCTGTAGGCAGAGCTGTGTCGCTGCTCCCATGGGAATGGTGAGCGGTCTCCCCCAACTATACCACCCACCCACCCTCGGGAAACCGCTCTGTCATGCATCAATTTCACATTTTAAAAAATCTCCCATGTCCCCCATATCCCCTCCCCCCTGGCTTTCCCCCTTGGGATGTCATACATGTCTACCACACTCCTCACTGGCCCCTCCCATGGGACTACGGACACAGCTCTGCATACAGAAGAGTAAACTTTCATCCAACTTTTCTTTCGGGAAAGCCAGTTTTACAATAAAAACTCTTTGGCAATGTGTACATTACTCCCTATGGGGACATGGAGGAGCCAGAAAAGGGGCTCCTGATGACAGGTTCCCTTTAAAACCACATTACAGCCCAAAGTTAGACCACGATATTGGCCACTCGTGGTCTGAGATGTAACTTTGGGCTGTAATGTGGTTTTAAGCACATTAAAAATTTGTTTGGATTTAAAGCTGGAGCTGGACCTTATATTTTGTCTGTGCGCCCCCAGAGCGAGGAAGGACCCGCGCTCAGCAAATACAATACTGACGACCAGGTGAAAGGGTGAAGAGAATTTCTATTTTGCTTCCCTTACCTCCTATATTTTATTGAACGGTTCGGTGATCCAATTGATAAAAGGTTTTGATAAATAAAGCTGCTTCGGTCTTCGCTTTTCTTACTAATTTGCAGCAATTTCCTGCTCTAAGTTCAGGCTGCAGTGTAAAGAATGGAGGTTTTTACTACCTGGATCCTGTCTGGTCACTGCTATAGTATAATCCAGCTCCTTGGGTGTCTCCAAGACTAAGTCCAGATAAATCCTCCATTCTTTACACTGCTGGCTACAACCAGAGAAATGGAGAACCTGTCAGCAGGTGTGACCAGGCAGTACTGCAGCAAGTGCTATGTATTGTCCCTGGAGAGATGTGTAATTATACCTTTGTGTATATTTTTAGTAGCAGCAGAACTGTGAAATATGGATTTATATGCCAGGATTGGGGCTTTTTCAAGTTCACGGGAGCATATCCTCACACTGCTGTTTTCTTAGGCCAGCGTTTTGAGGCCGTTTTTAAGCAGTCCGGTAAAAAAATACATCCGTTTTTGACAGTTTTTTCCAATTATCTTATTGAGGATAAATGAAAAACGGTCAAAAAAAGGGGTGCGTTTTCAAAAACGCATACGTTTTTTTAACGGACTGCTTAAAAACGACCCAAAAACAGCCTAAAAACGGGGTTCAAAACGCCACGTGTGCCGCCGGCCTTAGCGTTGAACTGCACCAGGGCTCCTCTTCTCTGCTCTAAGTGACCTCCGTAGTATTCAACCAGATGCAAAGAACTCAAATCCTCTTAGAGAAGAGCTGCAGAGTAACTGAGTATAGAGAGCACAGAGCACAGCAGTGTAAGGACTTACCCCCCGTGCACAATCCTGGAGTCATTATAAATGATACAATAACAAGATCGCTCTTCTCTTAATTCCTTACTAAACTTTTTCTGCCAATAACCTCAAAGTTTAAACTCCCTCATAAAGGGAAAGTTCACCGGAACATGAGATCTCTGGCGTGTCACGACCACTCACCGTCTTTCTCTCTCTTACATTCTTCCAATAACAGAAATAGGGGATGAGGTCAAGTTCTACCAGATCTTCCACATTTTTAGCCTCCTGTGGATCATGTTTCCACCGCTGATGGTTACTTGTACTTGAAACCTATCGGATGGATATTTAGCCTCTGGAAGTAAGAAAAAAAAAAAAAGCAGATTCTATTCACTGACAGCAAGCAGAAACATACTGTCTATGAGAAAGTTGCATGAGTTTATAGGATATAGTGATAGTCTGCCAATGACATGAAATTAGTTGATCCCTTTAAGGCATCTAAGAGCTTACAAGGGGCCAGGTGAGAGTCGCTGGTAACCCAATCTCTGTGTACACCTGGGCTCAGCTGGTGCACTCACAGGTATTGTAGTCCCCTAGCAGCCGCCTCCTAGTCTTAGCCTCAACTCGAACTAAGAATGGAATGTCGCCTTGTCATGTTTTGTTTAGCAAAATCCTTTCCGGCACCCAAGCGGTTAATAGTGGGTGTTAGAAAATTATTCTTCCCTCCAACTAACAAATTGTCACTAGACATCAGGGTCAGACATGGACCATAGGTTATCCCAGCTCTTCAAGGGCAGGGTCAGTCCCTTGCTGCAGACATGCAGGACCCGGAGGACCCAGGCCAGAGCCTTACATGGGGCTGCAGCAGCTGGAGTGACACAGGGGGACAAGAAGATGAAGACCTTTGATGATTTACCTGGACCTTCGCTGCTCACCAACATCTACTGGTTCTTCATCAGGGGCTACCTGCTCCACACTCATGAGCTACAGGTAAGTAGTACATACATTATTGGGGTTATGGAGAGGATACGCTGCTATGGGGGCATCTGCAGATGACACTGTTATAGGGGACCTGTAGAGGACAATGTAATGGGGGGACCTGGTGATTACACTGTTTATGGGGGACCTGTAGAGGACAATGTAATGGGGGACCTGTGATAACACTGTTTATGGGATCTTAGAGGAGATTGTAATGGGGGACCTGTAGAGGAGATTGTATGGGGGACCTGTTGATGACACTGTTATGGGGATCTGTAGAGGAGATTGTAAGGGGGACCTGTGGATACACTGTTATAGGGGGATCTGTAGAGGAGATTGTAATGGGGGACGTGGATGACACTGTTATTGGGATCTGTGGATGACACTGCTATAGGGGATCTGTAGAGGAGATTGGTAATGGGACCTGTGGATGACACTGTTATGGGGATCTGTGGATGACACTGTTATGGGGGATCTGTAAGAGGACAATGTAATTAGGGCCTGTGGATGACACTGTTATGGGGGATCTGTGGATGACACTGCTATACGGGATCTGTAGAGGAGATGTAATGGGGAGACCTGTGATGACACTGTTATGGGGGGATCTGTGATGACACTGTTATGGTGGATCTGTGGATGACACTGTTATGGGGGATCTGTAAGAGATTGTACTTGGGGACCGTGGATGACACTGTTATGTGGGATCTGTGGATGACACTGCTATAGGTGGTACTGTAGAGGAGATTGTAATGGGGGATCTGTGGATGACACTGTTATGGGGATCTGTGGATGACACTGTTATAGGGGACCTGTAGAGGAGATTGTAATGGGGGACCTGTGGATGACACTGTTATAGGGGACCTGTAGATGATACAGTTATGGGGGACCTGTAGATGATACAGTTATGGGGGACCTGTGGATTACACTGTTATAGGGGACCTGTAGAGGACAATGTAATGGGGGACCTGTAGA
>WNYA01001824.1:0-24243 GCA_019512145.1 Engystomops pustulosus | reverse complement strand
AGTTATGGGGGACCTGTAGATGATACAGTTATGGGGGACCTGTGGATGACACTGCTATAGGGAATCTGTAGAGGAGATTGTAATGGGGGACCTGTGGATGACACTGTTATAGGGAATCTGTGGATGATGACATCCACTACATGGACAGCGTTACTATGTGACAGAATACAGTGAGTTTTCTGCAGAGATCAGATGATTGCACTTATGTTTTCTCCAGAGATGAGATGGATATCAGCTGGTGAGAGACTGGTCTAAAAATACTCCTGGGGACATCTCTGGATCATGTATAGCTGCCTAATAGTAGAATGCTGTAGAGTTCAGTATTGTCCCTTCCTTTATGTATCTGTAATGTCCCACAGTCATTATGAAATTATGAAATCTTGCTGGAGTGGACCCCGCAGGACTGATCACCCTACTCTGCACTGTACCTCACAAATTCCACCTTCTAGGGAATAGAACTCCGCTTTTCCCTTGTAATTACTTCTAGTAGGCTGCATTTGGGTATTAACCGCATCACCTAGGGTAACAAATGGATATTAGGTATGTAAAATGTGCATTATTTATGTATTCCTATTCCGTTTACTGAATACCGGAGTGGCTGGCGGTTGCGGCCCAGGGCGCGCTGATGTCACGGTGCTTGGTATGGGGACCGGAGGGCTGTCCTACAGCCTGGTGTGCAAGAAATATGGAGGGTGAGCCTGATGCAATATCTAGGAGCCCCTGGATGATGGAGGATGGGGAGCCCATGGAGGTGAACCTACAGTTCTTTATGGAACTTAAAACAGCAGGCAACGGCCAAACAGATAAGCAGATGCAACAAGCTGGAAGGGCGATGGAGAGCAGGTCCACAGGAAGGCTACACACATCCTGGTAGCAGCTTCAGGCTGGGCTGGTAGAGATGGAGCTGAGTCCAGATGGGGGACCTCAGCTCTGGGGCTTAAGTCTCCCTTACTTGCCCTAATGTGTCAGGCAACTTCTTCTTCCTGCTATTATGACCCTGGCTGGTGCAGCTCTGCAGGAGCAGCACTCTCCTCTGGTTCCTTTACAGACATTGTGCTCCAGCCCACCAGGGGTTTTTATACTGCCTTGGTCAGGTGGTAGTACCCTCCAACCAGCTTCCTGCTTACTTCCCAATAGTAAAAAGATTCTTATTGGTCAACAACATTTCACATTTTTAACTCTTGCCTTACCAGCTGGAATTACAAAGCTTCCCATGTTACAGCTTCTGACATGAAGAGGGGGACTTTCACAACACCTACAGGACCCTTTACATCTGCAGGGGTGTTGCACCAGCTAATCCGTTACCAGTTTACATCTGCCCCACGGTGGTGGATCTGTTGCATATTGGGGCACATTTACTTACCTGGTCCTGTCGCGATCCCGCGGTGCATTGTCCGACGAGGATTCGGGTCTGCCGCGATTCACTAAGATCGTGCGCCCGAGTTCCTGCATCGGTTGTTTCCGCGCTCAGGTCCGCCGGAGTTCACCTTCTTCTTCCCGGTGCTTGTAAGTGCAATGTCTTGCAACACAATTCTAAATGTTAAATCCCACGCGTAGTCCGAATCCGTCAGGCTGTCCGACGACCAGCGATTTCTGTCACATGCAAGCCAGCGCCAATGCGCCAAAATCCGGTCGCATGAGCCAAAATCCCAGGCTTAGTAAATGAGCTCCACTGTGTTAGTAACAGCAGGACTGTGAAATATGGATTTATTTTCCAGGATTTCAGCTTCACCAAGTGCACTGGAGGTGAGTCCTCCTCACTGATGATGATTGTTCATGTCTGATCACATCTCATGGCAGATAAAATACAAGCACTATGGACCAATCCATAAATCTGTCATCGGGCGCCTAAAGATGGTGAACATTATGGACCCAGAGATATTGGAAACCTTGCTGAGACAAGAGGGGAAGTATCCCATGAGGAACGACATGGACATATGGAAGGAACATCGGGACCAGAGGAACTTGTCCTATGGACCCCTGACAGAGTAAGAACTTATTGTATGGTCTCTGTACATTGTGACTTTTGTCATCTTCAAGTTTTAGATTCACTGGTGCTGCCTACGATGAACAGCGCCACCTCAGTAAACAGGTTCAGCCTGGTTTTACAACTGAGCATCGTTCATTTTAAAGGAATCCTTCCTACCACGGATCTACATATTAAGGTAGATCGGGGGGTAGGTGTCTCTATTGTACATGAGGATAGACCTTTTTAGGGCTAATCCTCACGTCCCCATAATCTTTTTTTTACTTTTATTCCCCTAATATGCAGATTTTCTAAAGAGGCTACTGGGGGTGTGGAGTGGCTGTAGCTGAGGTTACATGGCACGGCTACACCACACCCCCAGTAGCCTCTTTGATCGTCCTACCAGATATCTTGGGCTCGGAGCTACGAGGAGCTGCGTGTCCTTGTCTGGGAAGCCAGAGTTCTGCGCATGCGCAGTAGCCCCGGCTTTGGGGCTGTGACCACACAGAGGCGGGCCTGCTGTTCTGCACATGCGCAGAACGCTGGCTTCACAAACGAGGAAACACAGCTCCTCGTAACTGTGCACCGCAGATATCTGGTAGGAATATCAAAGAAGCTACTGGGGGGTGGAGTAGCCACGCTGTGTAGCCTCTTCTCCGGCTACTCCACGCCCCAGTAGCCTCTTTAGAAAATTAGCATATTATGGAAATAAAAGTTATAAAAAGATTCCGGGTTACGTGAGGATTAGCCCATAAAAGGGCTATCCTCACGTACAATAGAGGCACCTACCACCTGATCTACCTTAGTAGGTAGATCCGTGGTGGTAGGTTTCCTTTAAGGGACCTGCCTTGCAATACTGCTGCCACTGCTGTGCTCTTGGCTCTCTGCAATGAGCTGCTTCCCACCCTCACCCCTGAGCTCTGAGTCAAAGCTTTAGCAAGTCACTGGTTGAATACCACGGCTCTCCCTAAGAGCAGAGAGGTGGCGCTGGAGAGCAGCTCAGTGCACAGAGCACAGCTGTGTAGTTGACTTCTCCCAATGCCCAATCCTGGAAAGTAATATGCTTTTTTAACCTTTAAAAGAACTTGTCTGAAGGTGTAACCATGCAGGTGGCAGCCATTACTATATATTGTACCTGGAGAGATGTCTTATCATGTTGTTAGTAGCAGCAGGACGATATTTCAGGATTGCACTGGAGGCATGGTCTCACACTGCTGTGCTCTGTGCTCTCTGCAGCCAGTGTTATGTATTGTCCCTGGAGAGATGTGTAATCAGACCTCACACTGCTGTGCTCTGTGCTCTCTGCAGCCAGTGTTATGTATTGTCCCTGGAGAGATGTGTAATCAGACCTCACACTGCTGTGCTCTGTGCTCTCTGCAGCCAGTGTTATGTATTGTCCCTGGAGACATGTGTAATCAGACCTCACACTGCTGTGATCTGTGCTCTCTGCAGCCAGTGTTATGTATTGTCCCTGGAGAGATGTGTAATCAAACCTTTGTGTTTTGCTAGTAACAGCACGACAGTGATACATGGCTTTATATTCCAGGATTGTAGCTTCTCCTCACCCTCCTGTGCCTGTGGTCTCTGCATCCAGTGTTAGGTATTGTCCCTGGAGAGATGTGTATAATCATAGCTGCTATTGTTTTTACTAAGACAGGGGGGAGGGGGGACTGTGGAGCAGCTTTGTGCAGAGAGCTTAGAGGACAGACCCCCGGTGCACTTGGAGAAACTCCAATCCTGGAATATAAATCCATATATCACAGCTTCCCTATAACTCTCTTCAGGGAAGGTCACAGGTGGCAAACCCTCCGGACCGTCCTTAATAAAAAGATGTTAAAGCCTTCAGAAGCCAAGTTATACGCCGGGAGTATTAACGAAGTGGTGTCCGACCTGATCGAGAGGATCCAGGACCTGCGCAGAGAGAGTCCGTCCGGAAACACGGTCAATGACATCGCAAATGTTTTCTACAGATTTGCTTTTGAAGGTGAGAATCCAAAGGAAGATGTAACAATGATGGGAGTAGTTGGTCTCTCTCAGTGGTGTAACTAGAAGCTGTTGGGCCCCAGTGCAAAGTCTGTGCCGTCCCCCGACTATAATGTGTGGTTTATAGTAATAGTATTCTCATATGGGAAAGTGACACCATAAGGCCCCCCTAAACCTCTTGGGCCCTGGTGCAACCGCAACCTCTGCACCCCCTCAAGTTACGCCCCTGGTCTCTCTTATCTAGAAAGCTGATAGATACCTGGTCGTGAAGATTAGGTTCAATCCCTTCATAAAAAAGGCCTTCACAACCATCCAGTATCCCTTGAACTTGGATCATGTTCCACAATGTACGTGTCCCTAATGTGTAGTCCAGACCTTTACCTCTTGTAAGTGAACAGGAAAATCTGTTTTATTAACTTCCAGTAGCCAAAAATCCTATACACACCTAATACTACTCACAGCTGCAGGTTTGCTCCAATTGTACCCAGGCTACACAATTCGCCAGTTAAGTACTTCAGCCGTACAAAGCTTATTACGTTTTGTTACAATGTTTCAGAGTGGAGAAAAATAATTCAATATTGGATTGTCTTGTCTGAGAAACACTGTAACAAACTCTCCGCTGTTAGAAGTTTGGGGTGTGCACAGGTTTTTGTCAGTCCCTGTGTATAAAAATTCTCAGTGATTTTGAGAAATGCCTAGAATAAGAAAACGGCCTGTGTAAGGCTACATTCACACAGACGTGTGCCCGCCGTACCTTAGCACGGCAGGCACACGTCGGTGCCAGGGAGAGGAGGAGGAGTGAGCCCCCGCCCTTCCCCATATTAATATATGGCGCACGGCACCGTATTCCGGCAAAAAGATAGGACATGTCCTAGCTCTCTCCCAGCTACGGAACAGTATGGTGCCGCACGTGTGCTACTTCGGAACCGTCCCCGCATGGCGCTGTGCACCAATTTCCGGCTATAGGAGACGTATATACGTCGGCCATCTATACGTCCCCCATACGCGTGTGTGAATGTAGCCTTAGTTGGAGAAGTTTGCCAGGTCTAGCAGACGTACAATGCGTGATCCTGATGTGTCTCCGCTTTATCTCAGGAGTCTCTTATATTCTATTTGAGACGCGGATCGGTGGCATGAGCAAAGAGATTCCTCCTGAGGCCCAGAAATTCATTGACTCCATCGGCTTCATGCTAAAGAATTCGGCGTATGTCACCTACCTGCCGGTGTGGACGAGGAAGGTTCTGCCATATTGGAAGCGATACATTCAAGGCTGGGATAATATCTTTGATTTTGGTAAGTGGGATCATCTCATCTGATTATAGACATCATGACATCCCAGACTACAAACTTCTCCTGTTTTCTGCTGCGTTTACTTCCAAAAAAAAATTTTAACACCTCAACCTCCACAGATACAACAACAACATACATCAGACCACATCCCAGTGTAACCAAAGACCTAATAACCTGCTGAATTTTATACCAACCCCAGACACCATAACTATTATAGTCCACAGATAAGAACCAAATAAACTCCTCCCTTAGGCCGCGGTCACACGTTGCGCCAGTGTTCATAAAGCAACGCTAGCACACGGGGGACGGGCATCAGCCCGATTGCATATAGTTTCCAGGGAAATGCATGCGATGGATAACTAGGCCCTGGTGTCTGCATTTATACAAAACAATACACCGGGGCGGGGGCGTAACTACAGCGATAGCAACCGCCGTGGGGTCCATAGTGTTAGGGGGCCCCGGCATCTGATCTGACACATTAAAGAATAGAAGATGTGCACCATTATATACATAATATATAATATAAATAAATGTTTGCGTATACAAATGTGTATATTTTCTAAGGGTGTACAGGGCGCCATTCAAACATCTGCTATGGGGCCCTGCCTCTCCGAGTTACGCCCCTGCATCGGGGCCTGGTTATCGATAGTATGTGTTTCCCTGGAAACGCATATGTGATGGGCCAATGCCCGCCTCCTGTGCACTAACGTTGTGTTATGAACGTGAGACCGTGGCCTGAGGGTGATGTCACACGTAGCGTTTTGAGCCTGTTTTTGGACCGTTTTTTGAGCAGTCTGATTAAAAACGCATGCCCCAATGGGATAAAAAGATTTTTAAAAATCACTCACCGGACCTCCCTACTGCTGTGCAGACCCTTCAGCAGTGACCGTATCACCGCCAATACCAGATACTGGGGGGTGTAATGTATTTCCTGTCACCTATAGTCTGAACAATCGGCCTCAAAGCAAAGGCAAAAAGCAACCAATCAGAGCTCAGCTTTCATTCCTTAAATGGCTCTGGTGAAATAACATTTGTGTTGTTATTGGTTGCTATGGGATTACACACAGCTTTTCATAGCAACCAATCAGCACTTGGGTTTCATTGCTTAAGCTGCTCTAGTGAAACAAAAGCTGTGCCGTGATTGGTTCTTATGGAATACACACAGGGGCTCATTTACTAAGGGTCCACCGGACGCCTTTTTGTCGGGTTTCCCGGCGATTTCCATTTTGCGCCGAATTACCCCGGGATTTTGGTGCACGCGATCGGATTTTGGCGCATCGGCGTGACAGAAATCGGGGGCGTGGCCGTCGGACAACCCAATGGATTTTAAAACAGAATTGTGTCGCAAGATTAGCACTTACATACCCCGGGAAGAAGCAGGTGAACTCCGGGGACCTCGGTACAGAAGCGACGGATACAGGAACTCGGGCGCACAAGCTACGTGAATCGGGGCGGCTCCAAATCCTCGTCGGACAACGCACCGCGGGATCGCGACGGGACCGGGTAACTCTGTCCCACAGTCTTTCATCACAAACAATCAAAACTCAAATGACTTTACCCCTTCCCATAAACCACCATACACTCCTCCCGGCTATCCTGACTCTGGGCAGCCCAAGGGAACTCATAAGACCCCAAAGCTGCCATAGAAAAAATCAGATAACCCGGGAAGTTCAAGTATAAAATGAGGTAAAAACAGTGAAAAACAGTTAAAAACCTTTGAAAATAAATTAAAATAAAGTAAAAGTCCAGTATAAAAGTACATTTTCATAAAAATACATAAAAATCTAGTAGTATAGTAGGATAAAAAACACAAATAAACCAAAAAAAAAACAAAAACGCCTTACTGGATTTGGATGGTGAATGTAAAAAAAAAAAAATACTTGCCGAAAACAGTGCATTTTGTCATTTAATCCATAATTAATGCAGAAATTTTTTGGCCTGAATGAATCCATTCCACCACACCCCCCCCCCCAAATGACAATTTTCTAAATTGCTCCTCCATGTTGTATTAACTCCTGTGAAACACGTAAGAGGAATTGTATACATTCAGAGGTTTCTATAATTGGCTCGTCTACGGGGTTTGACATTTTTTTAGGCCTCTCAAAGTCACGAAAGCTGAGTCCCCCAAAATGTAAATCCTGCTATTTGTATGAAAATGTCAAAAAATCGCATATAAAGTACTAAACCTCCTAATATCATAGGAAAACGAGAGGCCGCAGGAAACATCTGGATGAATGTTTGTACTAACCAATCAGAGCACAAAAATGAAAGCTGCGATCACCATGGGGCACAGTGACTGGTGATCTTCTCATACATTGCTCTCCATGGCCTCCTTCCTTCTAATATCAACTTTTATGATTATGCTAATGAGCCTGAAGGATTCTGGGTGCGGTTTCCAGAGCCCCTCCATGCTGCAGCTTCAATAGCTGTTACAATGAGCAGGTCTTCTCAACCCCTGGAGAAACCAACAACCTGTGAAGCTAAAGTATGAAAGGGCATTGGTAACGTCCTTCCCCCCAGTGACCTTCTGGCTTATTGGCATAATTTTAAAAGTTGATTTTAGAAGGAAGGAGGCCATGGATGACAAATATAAGAAGATCACCACAGTCACGGTGCCTGGATCATGTAAGGGCCCATATCATGATGAATTTTGATGATAGATTTCCTTTAGGTTGGATGAAGAGTATGTGTACCCAGTTTGCCATCAAGGCACTGTATATGGCAGCCTGTGAGGAGCGTAAAAGAGGGTATATGCACGGTGGCTCAGTGGTTAGCACTACAGCCTTGCAGCGCCGGGGACATGGGTTCTCTGTGTTTGTGCGGGTTTCCTCCAGTTCCTCCAGTTTCCTCCCACACTCCAAAACATACTGGTAGGATGATTAGATTGTGAGCCCCATTGGGGACAGGGACTGATTAGGCAAGTTCTGTGCAGCGCTGCGTACTCTGTGCGCGCTATAGAAATTATTATATATACTGTATATATTTTGTCATTTGTTGCAGGAAAGAAGCTGGTGGATAAGAAGATGAGTGAGATCCAGTCCCGGCTGGAGAAGGGGCAGGAGGTGCAGGGAGAATATCTGACCTACCTACTGTCCAGTGGAAAACTCAGCTTACCGGAGGTGTACGGCAGCGTGTGCGAGCTGCTGCTGGCCGGCGTGGACACTGTGCGTAATCAAACTATTAGGAAATTACCTGCAGTACCTTGTTTTGCCCAAAATATGCCTTCTGTCTGATCCAACATGTAGTTTAGAAGCCAATGTTAACCTCACACTGACTACAGTCTGTAGTCAATGGGGGATGGGCAGTTGTATCATTTCATACAACTTCCTGCATATTTTGTTAACCTAAATTCTGGTGTTTTCTCCTTTCTTACAGACATCAAACACATTATCCTGGTCTTTGTATCATCTGGCACAAGACCCCGAACTCCAGCGTTCCCTGTACGATGAGATTACAAAGGCTGTTCCTGTGGATCGCATCCCTGCAGCCGATGATATCAGTCAGATGCCATTACTCAGGGCTGTCATCAAAGAGACCCTAAGGTAGCTCCTCCTGAACCTTCCCTCCAGTAGGGTATGCTGCAACAATCCGCTGATACATTTGCCTGCACTGATACTTTGGGGCAGATTTACATACCCGGTCTGCGGAGTTCATTGAAAGTGCATTGTCCGTGTATAATGCGCTGTGCAGGGAGTCTTGTGTAATCAGACCTCACACTGCTGTGCTCTGTGCTCTCTGCAGCCAGTGTTATGTATTGTCCCTGGAGAGGTGTGTAATCAGACCTCACACTGCTGTGTTCTGTGCTCTCTACAGCCAGTGTTATGTATTGTCCCTGGAGAGGTGTGTAATCAGACCTTTGTGTATGTTGTTAGTAGCAGCAGGACTGTGATATATGGATTTATATTCCAGAAAAGTTACTTCTTGAAGTGCACTTGTGTTGGGACTGTGAGAAGGGACTATAGCAGTGATGGCAAACCTTTTGGAGACAGAGTGCCCAAACTACAACCAAAATCCACTTATTTACCATGAAATGCCAACAAGGCATTTTAAGCAGTAACTTATTGCTACCTGTTCTTCCACATCTTTCAATCGTATTGGTCCCAAGGCAACCAATACAGTTGAAAGAAGGAGGACAAATTCAGACTCTCGTTGTAGCTTCTCTCCAGGGTCTCTATGTAGAGGTAGAAAGGTGGGTCCAGAATGAGAACCTCCAAAGATGTTGCAGTTCTGTCATCATCTTCTCACTTTTCCCACAGTTTCAAATAGCCAATAAAGTGTCACTTTAAAATAGGGGACTGCAGGAAGATTTGGTGGATTTGGTCCTATTTGGTGAACTCTGTCCTGGGGTGATGGTCTGAGTGCCCAGATAAATGGCTCGGAGTGGCATCTCTGGCATCTCCTGTAGTTATTACCACAGGACATCATGTAGTCACCATGTCTCCTCATGTATCTGCTCCAGTCACCTCATACACTGCAGACATGGCTGATATATCATATATAGGAGAATTATTACCACAGGAGATCATGTAGTCACCATGTCTCCTCATGTATCTGCTCCCAGTCACCTCACACACTGCAGACATGGCTGATATATCATATATAGGAGAATTATTACCACAGGACATCACGTAGTCACCATGTCTCCTCATGTATCTGCTCCATTCACCTCACACACTGCAGACATGTCTGATATATCATATATAGGAGAATTATTACCAGAGGAGATCATGTAGTCACCATGTCTCCTCATGTATGTGTTCCAGTAACCTCACACACTGCAGACATGGCAGATATATCATATACAGGCAGTCCCCGGGTTACGTACAAGATAGGGTCTGGAGGTTTGTTCTTAAGTTGAATTTGTATGCAAGTCGAAACTGTATATTTTATAATTGTAGATCCAGACAAAAAAAATTTTGGCCCCAGTGACAATTGGAGTATAAACATTTTTTGCTGTAATTGGACCAAGGATTATCAATAAAGCTTCATTACAGACACCATACAGCTGATTATTGCAATCTGGGACTATAGTAAAGCATCCAGAGAGCTTCACCAGAGGTCAGAGGGGTCTGTCTGTAACTATGGGTTGTCTGTAAGTCGGGTGTCCTTAAGTAGGGGACCGCCTGTATAGGAGAATTATTACCCCAGGACATCATGTAGTGACCATGTCTCCTCATGTATCTGCTCCAGTTACCTCATACACTGCAGACATGGCTGATATATCATATATAGGAGAATTATTACCACAGGAGATCATGTAGTCACCATGTCTCCTCATGTATCCGCACCAGTCCCCTCACACACTGCAGACATGGCTGCTATGTCATATATAGGAGAATTATTACCACCGCACATCCTGTAGTCACCATGTCTCCCCATGTATCTGCTCCAGTTACCTCACACACTGCAGACATGTCTGATATATCATATATAGGATAATTATTACCACAGGAGATCATGTAGTCACCATGTCTCCTCATGTATGTGCTCCCAGTTACCTCATACACTGCAGACATGGCTGATATCTCATATATAGAGGAAATAATTATCATATATAGGAGAATTATTACCACAGGACATCATGTAGTCACCATGTCTCCTCATGTATCTGCTCCCAGTCACTTCATACACTGCAGACATGTCTGATATCATACCTCCCAACTTTTCACAAATAGAAAGAGGGACATTAACCACGCCCTTGGCCACACCCCCTAGCCACACCCCCTTCTCGCTGTTCAGTGATTGTTTTCTTTCAAAGCTGAATTTTACAAAGGTGATCACATAATTTTTGAAAGCCTCAGAGTGCGGTTACATGTACCACTAGCGCTATATTTACAAATGCAACGCTAGTGTATTGGGCGCGTCTTGGCTCAATCGCATTTGCGTTTCCAATGAAAGCATGTGATCGCTAAGCAATCACATGGAAATGCAAATGAGATGGGGCCGAGGCATTCGCTCATGCGCTAGTGTTACGTGTGTAAACACTACCCTAGTGGTGCGTGTGACCGCACCTCGATGTGTATACATGCAATATGCAATAGTGTCCTCAAGAATGCCCACACGTGCCCATCTGCTTCTTGGCACCATCTGTATGGTGAGCAATAAGCTACATTCACACGATGTATGCCCGCTGTAACGTAGTACGGCGGGCATACACCGGTGCAGGGGAGAGGAGCAGGGGATGAGCACAGCTCACCCCCGCCGCTCTCCACAGGGATTTACAGCACCCGGCGCCGTATCACATAGAAAGATAGGACATGTCTCAACTTTCTATGGGCTACGGAACAGTATGGTGCCGCACGTGTGCTGTACCGTAACGCTCCCGTACAGGGCCGTGAGCCCATAGAAGTGTATGGGGGACATATATCGGCCGTATATATGTCCCCCATACGTTCATGTGAATGCAGCCTCAGTCTGGTGCGGAGTTAGAGGCATTAGTTTAATCCTGCATCATTAATGGCCCGTTTAATTTTTGCATTTTTCAATCCTGAGCTTTTTATATTTCTCCATGTACAGAGCTGTGTGATGGGATACCAAATTTGTAGGTTTTATAATGTTTTCATACATTTACAAAAATGAATCTTCTGGCGCTAAGAACTTTTTCATACTTCAGTGCACGTGTTTGTGGTTGGGGTCATTTTTTGCGAGATGAGATGCCATTTTCAATGCTACCATTTTTAGGACTGTAAGACCTTTTGATCACTTTTTATTACATCTTTAATATTTTGCAAAATGGCAAAAAAGTGGCATTTTTTGACTTGGACACTATTTTCCGTTACGGAGTTAAACTCTGGGAATAACTTATTATATTTTGATAGATCGGACATTTTCGGACGTGGCAATACCTGATGTGTTCATGATTTTTACTGTTTATTTATATTTATATCAGTTCTAGGGAAAGAGGTGATTTGAATATTTATGGGCTTTGTTTATTTTATTTTTTTTACAGGCCGGGTCCTGCACTGACTCCGGACAGCTCTCACAGGGGGGGGAGGAGGAGGGGGAACAAGCAGGAGCTGCAGAGGAGCCTCCTATGGCCGGGTCCTGCACTGACTCCGGACAGCTCTCACAGGGGGGGAGGGGGAACAAGCAGGAGCTGCAGGGGAGTCTCCTATGGCCGGGTCCTGCTGTTTCCCTGGGATGATACCTGCACTGACTCCGGACACGAGGCTCTCACAGGGGGGAGGGTCCGGCCCGGGGGAGGAGGAGGGGGAGTGCTGGGAGCTGTCAGCTCACTTCCTTGCAGCCGCGCTGCTCCAGAGCCCGTGTCTCTGCATCTACAGCAGTGTGTCCCGGGACCAGGAGACGGGACTTCGTCTCTCGGTCCGGGACAATGGCAGGAAAAACGTGACTATCTCTCAACCGCCCGGGGCAGCGGGACATTGGTGTAAAACCGTGAATGTCACGCTGAAACCGGGACGGTTGGGAGGTATGCATCCATTATTTCTGAGCATTTCCAACCTCTGTGGTTCCTTCTCATTGGAGTCACTAAGATCGTGCACCCGATATCCTGCATGTGTCGCTTCCCTGCTCAGGTCCCTGGAGTTCACCTTCTTCTTCCTGGTGCATGTAAGTGCATTGTCCGTGTATAATGCGCTGTGCGGGGAGTCACTAAGATCGTGCGCCCGATATCCTGCATGTGTCGCTTCCCCGCTCAGGTCCCCGGAGTTCACCTTCTTCTTCCTGGTGCATGTAAGTGCATTGTCCGTGTATAATGCGCTGTGCGGGGAGTCACTAAGATCCTGCCCCCGATATCCTGCATGTGTCGCTTCCCCGCTCAGGTCCCCGGAGTTCACCTTCTTCTCCCCGGTGCATGTAAGTGCATTGTCCATGTATAATGCGCTGTGCAGGGAGTCACTAAGATCCTGCGCCCGATATCCTGCATGTGTCACTTCCCCACTCAGGTCCCCGGAGTTCACCTTCTTCTTCCTGGTACATGTAAGTGCTTGGGCTTGCGACACAATTTGAATATTAAATCCTGCTCTCAGTCCGAATCAGTCAGATCTTCCGAAGGGCTGCCCCAATTTCGGTGGCATGAAAGCAACGCAGCTGCTTCAAGATCCAATCCCGTACGACACAATCCCCCACTAAATACCTGTCCCAGCGGCACAAATCCCCAAAAATTTTAAAATCTGCTGAAAGTGCGATCCGCGGGACCCTTAGTAAATAAGCCCCATTGTAACAGAACAGGAGAGTAATTTGTGCTGCTAATGAGTTTTTCTCACAGAGGATTTTTTAGACTCCGTACATCTGTGACAAACTCTCAGTATTAGTATTAGGTCTTTGCAGGTTTTCACTCAGTGGATAAAAAAATTATTGACAGCAAGCAGAGCTCTTACGAATAACATGGAATTGAAACACAAAGTATAATACAAACTTTCAGAACTTTTTATTCTGCAATGACATCTGGATGGTGACTGTGCATTGTATCCTCTAGTCACATCCAGAGCTGCTTTCCCATTCTGGATGCAATTGTACCAAACCCTCAACAGTGCAAAATATCTTTCATGTGTCTTACTGCCTTTCATTTCTGCATATAGACATGTGGGATGACTGTTACATATCGGGATATCTTTTTCAGATTGTACCCTGTTGTCCCGTTCAATGGCAGAATTATAACTGAGAAGGAGGTGACAATTGGAGATTATCTATTTCCAAAAGAGGTAATTATTGTTGGACTTTAACTCTTAAAAGGGGTTGTCTGAGATAATTCCCATGACCTATAAATCATACCTGACCTTATAGATGGACAAGTGTAGCACTTTCTTTAAAAACTGCAAAACTTACTACCAACCCCTAAATGCAAAGTTCAGCATGACTTGCCCCTCCGCTCCCCTGTTATCCTAATAACATCCTCAATATTAAAGTTAATCCCTCATATGATTTAGTATATCAGTAATTTGACAAATATTTCTCGGTCTCTCCCTTTTTACAAATTAAGGTTCCATTCTCCACCACTAGGGGCACCTTACTACACAGATACATACAGCAGCTGCAGAACCCGGCAGGAGCTTTGTGTATGAGTTGAGCTCCTCCTAGTGGTGGGAGTAGGTTAACAATATGTGGCAGACGCAAGGGGATCACTGCAGTATCATGTGGACTGTCACTAGGGTCATTCCCTTTGTAGTAGGTAGGTACTTATCCTTCTTCGCAATGGCGTAAATAGAAGCTGATGAGCCCCAGTGCAAAGTCTGTGCTGGGCCCCCGACTATAATGTATGGTTTATAGTAATAGTCTTCTCACATGAGAAAGGGCCCCCTAAACCTCTTGGGCCCGGTTGCTACCGCAACCTCTGCACCCCCTCAAGTAACGCCCCTCCTTCTTGGTCTTCTTATCCCACAGACTCTCTTTGTTCTGAATCACTATGCCATTTCCCGGGATGAGAAAAACTTTGAGCAGCCGGAGAGGTTCCTGCCACAAAGATGGCTGCGCAGCGGAGGGATGAAGCACCACCCCTTCAGCTCCATTCCATTTGGGTATGGGGTCCGCGCATGCGTTGGCAGGAGAATCGCTGAGTTGGAGATGCATTTGGCTCTGGCTCGGGTAAGTAAATGATATCTTTTATCTTACATTGTCTATTGGGATTTGAACCTACAGCAAAAGGCGGCACCAAAAACTAGGTGTAAAGTTTTGTTTGTGATGTGGAAGGTCCTGGGAGGGCAGTAGTACAGGGATATAACTAAGGCAAGAGTGGATGATGTGTAAATGACTGGAAGGCTCTCCTGCACATCCTTACTTACACACATAGGAAGACTGGAGGGCAACACCACACCTTATGTAAACCACCTGTAAGTGCACTTAAATTACCCGTAACACAAATATCAGTAAACTTTAACTGTATAAGTAACTTCCAAAATATGACAGACACTTCTTGCTGGGTGGAAAATTAGGTCACAGCTTTATTATTTATAAATATTATCCCAGGAATATCCACGAATCGGGTACTTGGGAGCTCTGGAAGCTGTATGCCCAGCTGGACTCCCAGCTGGCAAGTCGGCCAACCGAGAAACCACCATCTCACATCTTCCACCATTACGCCTGTGACTTAAAAATTAACTATAAAAGGAAAAACATTACAAAAAAATATAACATCTCAATAACATAAGGAGGGAGGGACAGCTTGATTGTTGCCACAAAGAGGGTGATAACATTGAGTGATCAGTCATATAATGCCCCACATCCTGTAGGAGGAGAGGACGTCATTAGGTAAGCAACAGGAGAGGGGGGAGAAGACATCTTAAAGGTACCGATCACCAACCCTATTAAAGTGCAATAGTACCCAAACTATTAACCCTTTTGCATCTAGTAATGTCAGGGATCTGGGGAGAAAGCTGATAGAATAGTGTGGGGAGAGTGAAGAATAGACTGGACTCGTATCACATTTCCCCGTGACATTACACATAGAATTTCTATAACAATTGGATTTTTTTCTATATACATTTCGCAGATAATAAAGATGTTTGAGGTTCACTACAAGCCCCAAGGGGAAGAAATAAAACCAATGGTGAGGATTGTCCTTGTACCCAGCAAACCCATCAACCTGGAGTTCGTAGAGAGATGATTCGGGAAGATCCTGTCCTTTCCAAATGTGATGTGATTCCAAGGATCAGGAGAAGAAAACCTGAAAAATGTGAAATGACTATGAATAAAGCTAAAAAATAAAATTTACACACAAAAAAAATTTGAGAAAGGTTTTGTGCAAACAGTATATGAAGAAGTTATAAAAGAAAAGGAGCTTTTATTAGGGGTACGGGACAATGGCCTGCTGACAGTACAGGACAGTCACTCACTTGGGGTACAGAATAATGACACTTAGTGACAAACTGATACTTCCAGTGCACAGCAATGACAAACTTATATTTGGGCTACAGGACAATGATGTACTGATATTTTGAGTACAGAACAAAGGCAGACTGACACTTGGGGTAGTGGAAAATGAAATGCTGAGGCTTGGGGTACAGGATGATGACACATTGACACTTGGAGGACAGGACGGAGACACACTGATACGCTGGGTACAGGACAATGTGCATTCGGGCGGACATTCCGGATCGAGGATCACACAGGACCGGGTAAGTAAATGTGTCCCATTGCCTTACATTTATTAAAGCCGCTGCGCCATTTTTTCATCTGACTATGCTTGTTATTTTCAGCGCAAACAGCTTGCACGTGTTTTATAAAGTGTCCGTGACACATTTGTATTGTGCACTATACCCGACACAACAGAAATTTCTGCACTGAAGGGGGCGTTCCGGAGCTCACCCCATGTTAAACGTACACCAAATAAAAGTTTGTGCACTCTGTTGGGGCAGTGCAGGGGGGGCCAGATTCATGAAGAACGTGCACCAGAAATCCTGAATCTGGCGCCCCCTGCACACTACACAGGACACTGCACATAGTGCACCCCCCCCTGCACACTACACAGGACACTGCACATAGTACACACTGCACTTCTTTTGTGCACAGGACATCACTGGTCTCTCACACAGATCTGCTGGGATCTGCTCCTTATTCTACAGTTCTGTGACTGTTGTGGGTTTCCTGACGATAACTTTGTCATCAATGATTTTCCAGAGGTTTACTATTGGGTATATATCAGGCTGCGCTGGCTGATAAAGTGTAAAAGAAAGTTGTAATACACTTGCATGCACTCTGCTATGTAGCTATATGAGAGGTCCAACTCCTGCAGCAAATAACATTTCCTAAACCATGACACTTCCTCCACCACCTTTCACTGACTTCTCTATACACTTTGGGTTCAGTCTTTCCCCAGTTTGTCAATAAACATAATGTTTCACATCAGATCCAAAGATATAAATTTGTGTTTATCACTAAAATCAACGATGGACACTTCTCCTCTGTCCACACATCATGCTCCTGAGTCTAGACTTTTGATTCTTTCTGCTAATGAGCGCTAATGGCTTTCAGTCCAAACGCTCTTTAAACATTGATACATTGTATGACGAGACAGATCCTTACCTTGTTCAGGACTGAACTGGTGAGTAATTCCAGCTGCATTGATAAAACGATTACCCATGGAGATTCTCCGCATTATCCTGTCCTCTCTTGCATTTGTCTTTCAAGGGAGGGCAGCCTTCTTGGGTGACTTGAGTGTGTGATGTTACAAAGATGCAAAATTCTAGACTTGTGACAACCGACTTGTCTTGCTATGGCTGATAGGGGTCACACCTTTGGCCTTCATCTGGACAACCTGCTGCCGGGGGGTTTCAGTCACTTGGGAAAAGCACAACATCCAAAGTCACTGAAACCTGAAAAGTTAGGTGCCGGGTCAATAAGGTTTTCCAGATAATTAAGGAAATTAGCACCAGGTGCCAGATTCATATCAATAACTTGCAAGTATCTGAAAGTGTTCTCTAATTTTGATCACTTTTTTTATTCTCTACTTTAGAATATATACAATTAAGGGAATAAGCTTATAGTAATACTACTACTCTTCTTATGTAAGGACATATTCATATAGGACTACACAATGACCTTGACATTGAGGAAATTGTGTGTTATTCTCTAATTTCTCCAGAGATCTCTGTTGTATACATAGTAGATGAAATTAGTGGTTAGCACTACAGCCCTGCAGCGCTGAGGACCTGGGTTCAAGTCCCATCCAGGTAAACATCTGCAAAGAGTTTGTATGTTCTCTCCGTGTTTGTGTGGGTTTCCTCTGGGTCCTCCGGTTTCCTCCCACACTCCAAAACATACTGTTAGGATGATTAGATTGTGAGCCCCATTGGGGACAGGGACTGATTTGGCAAACTCTGTGCAGTGCTGCGTAATCTCAGCGCACTTAGGTTCCTCATTATGCCAATGTGGGTTCTT
This sequence comes from Engystomops pustulosus, assembly GCA_019512145.1. Taxonomy (NCBI): domain Eukaryota; kingdom Metazoa; phylum Chordata; class Amphibia; order Anura; family Leptodactylidae; genus Engystomops; species Engystomops pustulosus. Next base: position 6,170 of record WNYA01001824.1, on the reverse strand, counting down.
TATAAAACATAGCTGTTTGCAGATGAATGTTGTAAAAACGACATATAATACCAGAGAAACGAGGGCAGAACAAAGTCTATAGCGCTGTAAGCTGAGCGTCTGACCTCTGTCCCCTGTCACCTATGGGAGGCGCATCCAGCCAGGTGCAACTGCAATATAGCTCTGTGTTACAGAGAGCAGTGAGAAGGGACATCTAACCACTGAGCCGCCATGATCCCCCCTGCTATCAAATATGTCTCTGCCCATCTGGTCAAAGGAAGCGGACGCCTACTGCAGCGGGCATGCGGGGTCACAGGGGCCCAGCACAGGAGTGCAACGGGGGTCACCGGGGCCCAGCACAGGAGTGTAACGGGGGTCACAGCCCTGCAAGAGGGGAAGAAATACAAGACATTCAATGACCTGCCCGGACCCTCACTCCTCACCAACATATACTGGGTGTTCTTCAGAGGATATCTCATGTACACCCACGAGCTACAGGTAGTGTCATCACAAGAAGGGATCGCGACAGCCAATCATCTCTCACACTTCTCATCTGTGTTATTAATATTGAAGATTATTATTCTTGTACATAGGGGGCAGTATTATAGTAGTTATATTCCCTCTAACCTTCCTAGGTAACGATCTGATTGACCAGAAGATGCAGAAGATACAAGAGCGTCTGGATCGGGGGGAGGAGGTGCAGGGGGAGTACCTGACCTACCTGCTGTCCAGCGGTAATCTCACCATGAAGGAGGTGTACGGCAGCATTGCTGAGCTGCTTCTTGCTGGAGTGGACACGGTAATAATTAATAATAACAATTCTTTGTTTCTATAGCGCACACAGATTCCGCAGCGCTGCACATAGATTGTCACATCAGTCCCTGTCCCCAATGGGGCTCACAATCTTATCAACCTACCAGTATGTTTTGGAGTGTGGGAGGAAACTGTCGCCATTACATATGTTATATTGGGGCACTAACGTTTCAAGTTTTATTGTCCTCTGCTCGCACTCCCCTGAGCCTCCTCTGCTCGCACTCCCCTGAGCCTCCTCTGCTTGCACTCAGTGCCTCCTCTGGATGGCTCCCAGCTATGTTGTGATCTTTGTTTCCCTCACTAGGGGGGAAGCTCCACTTCCTTTAACCCTTCAACAACCAGGATTTGCATTGAAATGTTGAGTTTTGCGAATGCAAAACAGGAAGTTCTTAAAGGGCTTGTCCAAACTTTCTCCAAATGCAAATAAATCAGCATGTTACTCCTCACCCTGTGGGATATTATAAACTCTTGGGACATATCCTCTCCATTAACTCTGATTAGTTAATCACTGCCACTTTTCATATTAAAACATATTTAAGGGTTTGCTATATATACCTTTATATTTTTTGAAATGCAACATGGAGTTCCCCTTTGAAAAAAAAAGTGAAAAAAAAATCATACAATACTGTCACTGGTTCTTCTCCTTTGCACTTACTTTTCTTGTTTGTATGACCCACCGCCCTGTAATGGCAGCACTGAGGTCAGGGGAAGGCGCACAGGTCTGCAGGCACTTGGCAATGAAAGGGTTATAGGAGGGAGGGGACTGATGTGAGAAGCAAGGAGCAGCCATATCCCTGTGCAGGAGGAGCTGTCCCCTCTGCAGCCATGATCAGAGCTGCCGTCAGGGGCTGCTATCACCTGGGGGGCAGAAGTCTCTTGCTGCAGACATGCAGGAGGACCCAGGCAAGAGTCTTACATGGGGCTGCAGCAGCTGGAGTGACACAGGGGGACAAGAAGATGAAGACCTTCGATGATTTACCTGGACCTTCCCTCCTCACCAACATCTACTGGTTCTTCATCAGGGGCTACATACTGTATGGCCAGGAGATACAGGTCTGTCATTGGATGTCTGTTACTTAGTTACATTTTGTTTACTTTGTTGGTACATTGTTGCTTTGTGTTAGAGAACTTCTATAAGGGCGAAACCTGCACTTTCTATGATTCCAAACCAGTCCCCATATCCAGAATTAATCATAATAATAATAATAATCTTTATGTACATAGCGCCATCAAATTCTGTAGCGCAGTACAAACAGTCATATGGGACACTAGTTCTCTGCTCACAAGAGCTTACAGTCTATGAGGATGAGGAGGTGACACAAGAGCTTACAGTCTATGAGGATGAGGAGGTGACACAAGAGCTTACAGTCTATGAGGATGAGGGGGTGACACAAGAGCTTACAGTCTATGAGGATGAGGAAAGATGTACTTACCTTCCGGTGCCCTCCGGTATCCAGCACTGCTGTCACTCCGGTCCGGGCGCCATGTAAACAAACATGGCCGCCGGAGCAGCGCTGGACTCAGTTCCGGCCGGACCCGACAACCTTCCGGCCCCCATACACAATGCTGTGTATAGGGACGGATAGGCGTGCCCGACCATGGCCGGCCGGAAGATGAATCCAGCGCTGCTCTGGACCGGAGTGACAGCAGTGCTGGATACCGGAGGGCACTGGAAGGTAAGTACATCTTTATTTTTTTTAAGCAGCCCTGTCCCGGCCACTTTTAGCTTTTTTTCAAGAACTCGGACAACCCCTTTAAGAAGAGCTGCTCCCCCTCTATTTTCACTCCACTCCTGGTTTGTGCATCAAAAACTGCATCTGAAAAACTGAACATGTGGACGCGTATTATTACAAGGGATCTGCTTTTTCTGGAATTTCTCAGATAAACTTGCACATCCTGTTGTATAGAACCCAAGCTGTTTTTTAAGTGTCTCTTTTTACCCTCCTTTACACCATGATTAGTAATGGTAGGAATCCTGGGACCAAAGCCTTAATACTTTCATAAAGACTCACCTCTTATCCTATATGATATACCCAGTGCATACATTAAAATACAGATGAATTTCTGTTCATTCACATAAACCATGACTTCAGGAAACTAGTTAGTGTATACTTCTATTAAAGATAAATTTAGAAGTCCTGAAGATTTAGAAAAAAATCATACATGTGCCCCCAAGTAACAAATATATCATTCATATATCTCGGCCACTGTGATTGTGCTTTATTTAAGGATAGGAGTATGCAACATTACTCACAATAATCACCATGTGAATGTTTTCATATATTGGGGTCATGTTGGTGCCCATCGCGGTCCCACAGGACTGTATTTAAAAGTTGTCCTAATGAAGAATTGTTTTGGAGAATAGAATAGGGCAGTGATGGAGAACCTTTTATAGACTGAGTGCCCAAACTACAAGCTAAATCCACTTATTTACCCAGAAGTGCCAACATGGCTTCTTAAGCAGTAACTTATTGTTACCTGTTCTTCCACATCTTCCAATCGTATCAGCCCCCTGAGGCCACCAATACAATTGAAAGAAGGAGGGCAAATTCAGACTCTCATTGTAGCTTCTCTCCAGGGTCTCTCTGTAGAGGAAGAATGGTGAGTCCAGCCGGAAGACCTACAAAGATAATGCAGCTCTGTCCACACCTTCTCAATTTTCCCGCAGTTCCAAACAATGAAATGTCGCTTTAAAATGGCGCTGAGAGCAGCATCTCTTAAGTTGCCTCGGACTGCAGGAAGATTTGGTGGATTTGGTCATATTTGGTAAACTGGGGCAATGTTCTGAGTGCCCACAGAAATGGCTCCGAGTGCCACTTCTGGCACCCGTGCCATAGGTTTGCCACCACTGAAATAGGGTCATGCGAGAATAAATTGTGGTGGTTAAGAGAGATAAACTTAGGTACTCGGTAGCCATTGGGATGAGGCACTCTGGACTACCCATATAGTTCTGATGAACCCCTCTGTAACTAATGTACATTATATATCTCACCATTCTAAAATTACTACCATATCAACCAATGGATCTCCTGATATCCTCTTTGCTGGAGTAAACTATCCGTTTTGTATTGCAGTCTGTCTTTAAGAAGAAGTACGGCCCAATATGGAAATCCTCCTTAGGAATGTACTCCACTGTGAATATTGCAGATGTTGAACTATTGGAGACAGTGCTGCGTCAGGAGGGGAAGTATCCAATGAGGAGTGACATGAAGCTATGGAAGGATTATCGTGAACTCCGAGACTTGGCTATGGGGCCTTTTACTGAGTAGGTTATGAGTTTCTGTAGACATACTGAAAAAGCAGAGGGTTGTAACCTAGCAGGGGGGGGGGCAGATTTGGTGAGAGGCTACTCCTAAGGGCTTTGTGTAATCGCCTTCCAATCAGATTACTTCCCATTGGAGTAGTCTCTGTTCAGGGACAGCAGGCGAATGCCAATACATGGCACCAATGGAACAGACAGTGACGTGGCCAAAGGACAAGCCAAGGTCAGGGAAGACAGTCACAATAGTAGATGGGTTTCATCTCAGGGCAGGTGGAATGGATTCAATATGGTGATTAAGACAGACAAGACGGACACAGAATCTGATAACCAGGGAGGGGTCTAACACAGAAACTGAGCCATTCTGCAAGAAACTAGGAAGTTAGGCACCTTCTCATGGGAGAAACTTTAATAGCCAGGGTGATCAGTGAACTGGCCTTTTAAGAAACAGACAAGGCATTAGCATGTGCGCTGGGTACACAACTAGCATTAGGACCCAATGGATGCAGGTATATGGGAGTGCGCAGCAGAGATGTTGAGTATTATAGTAAACACTGCAGCATTACATAACAGGACTAGGAAATTACATAACACACCATGGAAATTGTGTTCCTGCAGGGAAGGTCACCGATGGCATAGTCTACGCTCCACCCTCAACAAGAGGATGCTGAAGCCAGCAGAGGCTGTCCTGTACACCGGGGTGGTGAATGAAGTGGTGACCGATTTCCTGGACACCCTGGAGGACATAAGGAAGGAATCAGCATCTGGGGTCATGGTCAATGACATTGCAAACGTATTCTACAGGTTTGCGTTTGAAGGTGAGAGAGATGTAGCTTGTGGTCACTTTACCTTTTTTGGAATGTTGTACAGGCGGTCCCCTACTTAAGGACACCTGACTTACAGACAACCCATAGTTACAGACAGACCGCTCTGCCCCCTGTGACCTCTGGTGACCTCTCTGGATGTTACTATAGTCCCAGGCTGCAATGATCAGCTGTAAGGTGTCTGTAATGAAGCTTTATTGATAATCCTTGGTCTCATTAGAGCAAAAAAATTTGAAATTGGAGCAAAAAAAAAAAAATTGTCTGTATCTACAATTATAAAATATACAGTTTCCACTTACATACAAATTCGACTTAAGAACAAACCTATGGACCCTATCTTGTATGTATATGTTGTTTATAGAGAGGCACAGAGCACAGCAGTGTGAGGACACGTTCCCATTGAGCACCATTTCTATCAAACAGGATGATACCTGTATTATGCAGACTGTGCAGGTAATATAGGAGCGACATTTTTTGGATGTTCCTCTGATGCTTTTTTTTCTATTTTTAGGAATTTCTTACATTCTCTTTGAGACGCGCATCGGCTGCTTAGAGAAGAACATCCCTCCCAAGACCAAGAAATTCATTGATTCCATAGGAGCCATGCTGAAATATTCCGTCTTTCTCTCTGTTTTCCCCGCTTGGACCAAAAATATTTTACCTTTCAACAAATTGTACATAGAAAGCTGGGACAATATCTTTGGGTTTGGTGAGTTACAGTAGAGAAGATGCTAAGTGTGACACAATCTATGTGCTGAAATACTTTGTGCTGCTGGGACCCATGTTCATGATCTAACCCCTCTACACACTGATCTCCTGACATCCTGAGCTGCAGAGGAGTCTCCTATGGCCGGGTCACCTCTCCTGCTGTGCCCCGTGATGACTGGAGACACAGGGAAAGCTCACACAGGGGAAAGAGGAGGAGGGGGAACAAGCAGGAGCTGCAGAGGAGCCTCCTATGGCCGGGTCCTGCACTGACTCCGGACAGCTCTCACAGGGGGGAGGGTCCGGCCCGGGGGAGGAGGAGGGGGAGTGCTGGGAGCTGTCAGCTCACTTCCTTGCAGCCTCGCTGCTCCAGAGCCCGTGTCTCTGCATCTGCAGCAGTGTGTCCCGGGACCAGGAGACGGGACTTCGTCTCTCGGTCCGGGACAATGGCAGGAAAAACGTGACTATCTCTCAACCGCCCGGGGCAGCGGGACATTGGTGTAAAACCGTGAATGTCACGCTGAAACCGGGACGGTTGGGAGGTATGCACCTGTGTGACATCACATGACCAGGAATATAACGAGCCGTGC